>BPLR01007275.1:0-63471 GCA_021605095.1 Caerostris extrusa
AAAAGCTTATTTCTTAAAAAAAAATTTTTTATTTTGTTGGAATTGAAGGATAGGTTTCAGAGAGGGTATGATATAAAATTAAAATTGTATCATAATTATGTGCATCTAAAATAGATGAAATTTTCATTAGATATTTTCTTTACGAGATTTATTAAAGAACTTAAATTAGTGTTTAATAACATTATTGTTTGAATATTTATGAAATGGGCCGACTCGTGGCTCAGTGGCACCGTGCGCCTCCTGTCAGCACTAGGGTTGAGCTTCACTCCGCTGGCAGCATTATTGTGAGCACTCTTTCAAAAAACGAGGGCCCCCGATGACGTTTGGGATGTTCAGTCTCGGCTCGTTTCGGACTACGTTTCGTGGACTGTGTCTAGAGCAGCATCTTGACTCTCTTACAGTCATATGAGACCGGGACCTATGGCTTATAGTGGGTTCCCAACCCACAAACACAGCATCGCCGGGGCTCGAACCTGCCTGTGCTACCGACAAGGCGCTAACCACTCGGCCCTCAATCCCCTTCGTTAGTCGGAGTACCTTTTAGTTAGTTAGGGAAGTAAATGGATATTTAGATAAAAGTTTTCTAATTTTGTGCCCGATAATCGATTTCTCTAAGTGTTTGCGTCTGGGATTTCCGTGTTTTTTCCCATTGAGTGAGAACCGATTCACCCGGTGAAAACAAAGCTTATTTCTTTAAAAAATTTTTTATTTTTGGAGGAATTGAAGGATAGGTTTCAGAGTGGGTATGATATATAAAATTACAATTTTATCATAATTATGTGCATCTGAAATAGATGAAATTTTTATTAGATATTTTCTTGCGAGATTTATTAAAGGGCATATATAGTGTTTAATGACACCTTTATTAGCTATATGCCTTCGAAATGCCCGACTCGTGGCTCAGTGGCAGGGTAGGCAGCTGGCGAGCATTAGGCGAAGGTTCTATCCGCTGACGGCTTTATGTAGACACTTTTGAAAAAACGAGGAGACTCGATGGCGTTTGTAATGTTCAGAAACTGCGTCGTTAGTCAAGATTACTACTACTACTACATCACCACATCCAGGGATTGCAATATCGGACCAAAGTTCAATACTGGTATTTGGTATTTTTAGATCTTAATACCGGGACACACCGGTTTTAATACCGGTATTAGAAATTTTAGAAAAAGGAAGGAAACACAGGTGTTTTTTTTGTTTTTATTTGCTAGTTTTTTGTTAGAGAATGTAAATGTCACGAAAAACATTCGAACTGGCAAACCATCTAACGCTGTCATTTTACTTATAATTCCATCCAAATTTTCTTTTTTTCAAAAATAATCTAAAATACCTGATGGCTTGGTCTTAGAAACTGTGATTAAGTTTGTATCTTCATCGCAATTAGATTCTTTCCTCGTTTAACAAATTTGCATCATGTTTCGTTTTTAAATGTGTATGGAGTTCGCTTGTACTTCCTCCATTCCTTTAAAAACTCTTGAAAATTTTTTACATCGTGCCATCATATTCTTTCATCATATAAATAATGAAACCAAATCGAAGTATTATCAACTCATTTTTTATGTTCTTTAAAGTTATTCTTATTCATTACTATGGGGCATTATTCATGAGAATATATATATAATAAATTGAAAAATATTTTGACATCTAAAGAAGGATATGCAAATACAATGTGAATAACAAACTCATCAATTAAAAAAATATCGAAATATTACACACACTTTTTTCACAACTACAACCTTGTTTTCACAGATAAGAATTTCTAGTTTTCAGATAAGAATTCACAGATAAGAATAAGAATTTCTCAGATAAGAATTATAAATATCTAGTAAATACAGAAAACGGTATTTAAACTTGTAAAAACCGGTATTACAAAATTGTACAAATGACCCATAATACCAATATTCGGTATCGCAATCCCCCTAACCACATCACAGTGCGTAGAGCTGAGTTGGCTCTGTGTAGTTTTGGGAATGAAGTGGGTGAGAAGTTCCGATTGAGCTCTGTGACGCTCTACGGCTTAAAGTGTATTCGAACCACTACAAACATCTATGACACAACCAGGACCCAGACGAAACCTGTGGTGACTCGCTTCAGAGCGCTAGCCACTCAGCCATCAGCTACCTGCTGTACTATATGACTGTAAGAGCGTTGGCGTAGGGCTGACAATCTATCTAGAAAACATGTCCTGTCTCGAAATCTGCCAGTAGGCAGAACGCCTTCGCCCTCCATGGGGCTGTTTCACCAATGATGATGACGATGTTTATGATTTCAATTATTATTTTTTTTTTATACGTGATTATTACATATTGTTTGGGAGAAATTAATTAACACAATTAACTTATATGGATAAAAAGTATTAAAATGGTGGTGAGAAAAACGAAAGATTGTTTATGTGAAGAGGAAGAATATATTGAAAAATGTTCATTGCTTCTTAATTATTTAATGATGTATATTAATATTTTCCCATATATTTTATTGAAAGTCATTATACAAGAATCATAGTTTTCTGCTTAAATGTCTTTAATTCCGTTAAACATCCATTAATATGAAATATCTGTGTCCACCGTAACGTTTGAAAGATCTAATCCAATGCACCAAATGTGAGATGCAACTTTAAATACTCTTTAACAATTTAATTATTTCTAATAGTAATGATCATTACCATTCCAATTACAATTTATCGTTTAAAAATTACAACT
The DNA here is from genome assembly GCA_021605095.1 of Caerostris extrusa. Taxonomy (NCBI): domain Eukaryota; kingdom Metazoa; phylum Arthropoda; class Arachnida; order Araneae; family Araneidae; genus Caerostris; species Caerostris extrusa. Next base: position 2,697 of record BPLR01007275.1, read on the forward strand.
CTTACATGGAATAATTAAATTTCCTCTTATTTTCTCCTCACAATATTAATAATTTTATCACACTCAGAAAATATTTTTTTTTCATTATATTTACATTTAAATTTCGAGTTTTTTTGTACGAGGGAAATTTATTTACCATTTAATTTAATTACTACCTCGTTTGATTCAAAATCTCATTATTATTTAATTCTCTTGCATCAACATTCCTTTTCCTTATTCTACTAAACAATCTTTTTCTTTATTTCTTTCTGCAGTCAAGTTTGCATAGCTAATGATTCGTGAAACTTGTAAAAGCAAATGCAAATACTGCAAACCATTCAAATAGCTAATCTGTCGGAAATGTTCCAATGGAAAGTTTAAAAAATTATATTAAAAAAAAAAAGAAAAATAAATAAGGAACAGAAGTTTCGGTAATAAGAAAATAAATTTGCGTATCACTCACACATCAAGAACTTTTAAGGAATGCATACAAATATATATGCATATAACAGAATAATTTTTATTTCTCTTTTTGCTTACATTCTTTCGAATCGAATTTTTGACAGCTTGTTATAAAATCGAGTGAATGATTTTGCAAATATCCGCTTTTGACATTTATTAGAAGAGGCGACATTTTTATGTGTTTGGATAACAAAGAGGTAAAAATTGAACGAGTTATTAAATCGTTCCAAAACAGCTTTTTCTGAACGTAACATGTATTGATCCTTAATGAAGGATTTAAGAGTCCGGATGTATGACATAAAAAGTCCTTTTGACAACATGCTAGTTTTGACATCAATTTTTACCCTGCAAAACATGCATTTTATTAAAGGAAAATTATGAATTTTAAGCAAGTATTGCGTTCGTTGAATTTTTACAGAAGTTCGCGAATTTGAACCGGTGATTTTCATCGCTGTTTGAATTTTCTTTTTAAAAATTAAAGGCATCAAAAATATTTAATGATTAAGTTTTCATCGACGTAAACATTAAAAATATGTGAAAAGCAAATATTTATTTTTCTTTGAAGCTAAAGAAATGTTTTTGGCAATAACAGACTACAAAATGAAATGTTGTACATTTTGTGATTGATATTAAACGAATAAAAACTTTTTGTTAAATTCTGGAAAGATATCTTGATACTAAATGTAAGTTCAAGAACATTCGTTTAAATTTGAATATTTCAATTTAATTTATCAGCTTTTGCGTTTATTGTATAAGAATTTTAAGAATAAAATGCAATGTAATATAATTTTTATTGTTAGACATTTTTAGTAATATCAAGGCTCGACTCGTGGTTACGCTTTAGGGCAGTGCTGGTGAGCAGTAGGGCTGATGCTTAGTCTGCTGGTGGCGTTGCTGTAGAGAGAGTCGATTGCGTTTGTGATGTTCTGCATCTTGCTTCATTTATCGGACTACTACTACTACAAAAACACCACATCACAGTACCGAGAGCTTAGTTGTCCCTATACAGTTTGGGAATGATGTGGATGCGAAGAAGTCTGACAGGGGCTCTGTGATGCTCTACACTCATATGAGACCGGGATCTACGGTTAAAGTGATTCAGAACCACTACAAACATCCATGGCAGATTTCACGAACCCGAAACCTGCGTCATCGAGCTCCAGAGCGCTAGCCAATCGGTCATAAAGCCCACAAAAAGTATTAAATGGTGGTGAAAAAAAAAAAAAAGAAAAAGTGGTTGTGTAAAATAATATGTTTTTAAAATGTAAATTGCTTCTTTTAAAATTATTTAATGGTGTATATTAATATTTCCTCATATATTTTTATTCATACAATTACATAACAATAACAGTTTTTCTGCTTAAATATCTTTAATTGCGTTAACTATCCATTAATTTAACATATTTACGTTACCTTAAAGTTTGAACGATCTAATCCAGTGCGCCAAATACGAGATTGAATTTTAAATACTTTTTAACAATTTAATTATTTACAGTTGTAACGGTCATTACCATTTCAATTATCACTTATAGTTAAAAATTACAACTCTTAAATGGAATAAATTCCTATTAATTCCTCCCTAAAAATATTAATAATTTCATCACATTTAAAAAAAATATTTTTTTCATTAAATTTGCACAGTTAATTCCACTTGCATCAACATTGCTTTTTATTCTTTTTTCTTATTCATCTACACGATCTTTTTCTTTTTCTTTATGTAGTCAAGTTTGTATAGCTAATGATTCGTGAAATTTTTTTGACGCAAATGCAAATACTCAAACCATTCAAATAGGTAATCTGTCGGAAATGTTCCAAGAACACGGGACGCTGGAAATTTAAAATGATCTTAAAAAATAAAAATAAAAATAAAATAAATAAAGAATAGAAGTTTCGGTAAACAGAAAATAAATTTGCGTATCACTCACATCGGAACTTTTAAGGAATGCATAAAAATATATGTATATATAACATAATAATTTTATTTCTCTTTTTGCTTACATTCTTTCCGAATCGAATTTTTGACAGCTTGTTATAAAATCGAGTGAATGATTTTGTAAATATCCGCTTTTGACATTTATTAGAAAGAAGGCGACATTTTATTTGTTTGGATAGGAAAGAAGTAAAAATGGAACGAGTTATTAAATCGTTCTAAAACAGCTTTTTGAACGTAACAGAATTGATCCGTAACGGAGGATTTAAGATCGGATGTATGACATAAAAAGTCCTTTGACAACACGCTAGTTTTGACATCAATTTTTTACCTTCAAAACATGCATTTTATTAATAAAAAATTATGAGTTTTAAGCAAATGTTGCATTCGTTGAATTTTTATAAAAGTTCAGGAATTTTGTACAGTTGATTTTCATCGCGATTTGAATTTTTCTTTAAAATGAAAGGCATCAAAATATTTAATGATTAAGTTTTCATCGACGTGAACGTTGAAATTATGTGAAAAGAAAACATTTATTTTCCTTTAACGCTAAAGAAATGTTTTTGGCATTAGCATATTGCAAATGTAATGCTGTACATTTTATGATTGATATTAGACGAATGAATTTTTTTTTTGGATTTTGTAAATGTATTTTGATATTAAATGTAAGTTCAAGAACAATCGTTTAAATTTGAATATATCCACTTAAATTATTTCCTTTTGTGTTTATTCTTATAAGAATTTTAAGAAAAAAGCAATGTAATATAATTTTTATTGTTAGACATTTTTAGTAATATAGAGGCTCGACTCGTGGCTCAGTGGCTACACTTTGGGCAGTGCTGGTGATCATTAGGGCAGGAGTTTAGTACTCTGATAGATTTGTAGTAGCCACTGTCTCAAAAAACGAGGAGACTCGATGGTGTTTGTGCTGTTCAGCATCTTGCTTCATTCGTCGGACAACTATTACTGGCAACTGGCAACGATAGTACCGACTACTGAGTACCAATGGGGATATAACCCCTTAACCTCATCATCTTAATTCATACATATAATTACGATCAGAGTCGGCTGCTTTAAAAATACAAGATAATGTTTCAAAATTAGATAGATGGTACTCAAAAAGTTAAAAAACACTAAAAAATAAAATACAAAATAAAAATTTTAAAGATTAAAAAAAAAATAAAACAATTTAAGTTAAGTTTAAATTCGGTACAATACTACTACTACATAACACGACATCACTGTGCCTAAAGCTGAGTTATCCTATACAGTTTAAGAATGATGTGGGTGAGAAGTTTGATTGGGCTCTGTGATTCTCTACGGTCATATGAGAACACGACCTACGGCTTAAAGTGGATTCCGAATCACTACATGCATAGCGGGGACTCGAAACAGAAACTTGTGATACCGAGCGCCCGAATGCTGGCCACTCGGCCATCAGCAGACTGTTCTATTATGACTGTAGAGCGTTGGGCGTAGGGCTGACAACCATACCCCGTAGAAAGGAAGCATCTTTTCTCTCGAAATCTGACGAATCAAACTGCCTTTTACCATCATGGGGCGGTTTCGCCAGTGATGATGATGATTCCAATTAATATTTTTTGTTCACAAGAGTATATTATATATAGTTTTAGAGAAATAACTATCTCGAATTTAAAAAAAGTCATTTCGCAATTAATTTAAATGGGTAAAAAAGTATTAAATGGTGGTGAAAAAATGAAAACAGTGTTGTGTAAAAGAAGAATATATTTAAAAGGTTAATTGCTTATTTAAAATTACTTAATGGTGAATATTAATATTTTCAAATATATTTTATTCAAAGCCTTTATATAACAACCACAGATTACTTTTTAAATGCTTTTAATTGCGTTAACGATCCATTAATTTAATATATTTGTGCTCTTTTAAAATTTAGTATGACTGAAAGATTTAATCCAATTCTCCAAATATGAGAAAGAACTTTAAATACTTTTTAACAATTTAATTATTTTTAATATAACGGGCCGTTATAATTCTAATTATCATTTATCGTTACAAATTAAAATTCTTAACTAGAATAAATTCTTCTTAATCCTTCCTTAAAAATATTAATAATTTCATCACATTAAAAATATTTTTTTTCGTTATATTTGCGCAATTAAATTTTGAGCATTTTGTATGAAGGCAATTCATCACCTAGAACACACCACTTTAATTTAATTACTACCTGGTTTGTTTCAAAATCTCATTATTATTTGATTGCACTTGCATCAAGATTACTTTTTATTCTTCTACACAATCTTTTTTTCTTTTTCTTTCTGTAGTCAAGTTTGCATAGCTAATGATTCGTGAAACTTTTAACGCAAATGCAAATACTCAAACCATTCGAATAGCTAATCTGTCGGAAATTTTCCAGAACACGGGACGCTGCAAATTTAAAATGATCTTGAAAAAAAAAAAAAATAAATAAAATAAAATAAAATAAATAAAGGAATAGAAGTTTCGGTAATCAGAAAATAAATTTGCGTATCACTCGCATCGGAACTTTTAAGGAATGCATAAAATATATATGCATATAACAGAATAATTTTATTTCTCTTTTGCTTACTACATTCTTTAAGAATTGAATTTTTGACAGCTTGTTATAAAATCGAGAGAGAATGATTTTGTAAACATCCGCTTTTGACATTTATTAGAAAGAAGTCGACATTTTATTTGTTTGGATAGGAAAGAAGTAAAAAGTAAACGAGTTATTAAATCGTTCCAAAACAGCTTTTGAACGTAACATAAATTGATCCGTAACAAAGGATTTAAGAGCGGATGTATAACATAAAAAGTGCTTTGAGAATACCCTAGTTTTGACATCAAAACATGATTTTTCTTCAAAACATGCATTTTATTAATCAAAAATTATGAGTTTTAAGCATGTATTGCGTACGTTGATTTTTATATAGCTTCGCGAATTTTGAACCGGTGATTTTCATCGCTGTTTGAATTTTTCTTTCAAATTAAAGGCATCAAAATATTTAATGATTACATTTTCATCGGCGTGAACGTTGAAAAATACGTTAAAATCAAATATTTATTTTGCTTTGAAGCTAAAGAAATGTTTTTGACATTAACTTATTACAAATTGAATGCTGTACACTTTATGATTGAAATTAAACGAACGAATATTTTTTTTAAACTCTGGAAACATATTTTGGTATTAAATGTAATTTGCAGAACATTCTTTTAAATTTGAATATTTCCATTTAATTTATCTCCTTTTGCGTTTATTTGTATAAGAATTTTCAGAATAAAATGCAATGTAATATAATTTTTATTGTTAGACATTTTTAGTAATATGGAGGCTCGACTCGTGGCTCAGTGGCTACGCTTTAGGGCAGTGCTGGTGAGCATTAGGGCAGAGGTTTAGTATTTTGAGTGGATTTGTAGTAGCCACTGTTTCAAAAAACGAGGAGACTCGAGGGCTTTATGCTGTCCAGCATCTTGCTTCGTTCATTGGACTACTACTACTACTACTACAAAAGCCACATCACTGTGCCTACAGCTGAGTTGCCCCAATACAGTTTGGGAATGATTTCGGTGAGCTCTGTGGCACTCTACAGTCCTGTGATACCGGGACCTACGGTTAAAGTGGATTCAGAACCTCTACAAATATCCATGGTAAGTTTTGCGAACCCAAAACCTGTGCAATCGAGATCCAGAGCGTTTGTCACTCGGCTATCAGCCCCAAAAAGTATGATGGTGGGAAAAAAAAAAAAAAAAAAAAAAAAAAAAAAAAAAAAAAAAAAGAAACAGTGAGCATATAAAAGAAGAATATATTTTTAAAATTTTAATTGCTCATTCAAAATTATTTAATGGTCTATAAGAATATTTTCTCAAATATTTTATTCAAAGCCATTCTATAAACAATCTCAGTTTTCTACTTAAAAGTCTTTAATTACATTAATGATCCATTAATTTAAAATATCTGCTTTCTCTTCAAGTTTGAAACATCTAATCCATTGCGCCAAATATGAGATCCAATTTTAAATACTTTTTAATAATTTATTTATTTCTAATTATAATGATGATTACCCTACCAGCTATCATTTATATTTAACAATTAGAACAACTCTTAAATGGAATAAATTCCTCTTAATCCCTCCTTAGAAATATTAATAATTTCATCACAATTAGAACATATTTTGTTCGTTATATTTCACATTTAATCTTCCATCTTTTTCTACAGAAGGAACATTTCACATAGAACCTACTACTTTAATTTTTATTACTACTTCGTTTGTTTCAAAACCTCATTGTTAGTATTATTAAAAAAAGTTTTTTATTCATAATAATTTGCACAGTTAAATTTCGAGTTTTTTGTGTGAAGGAAATTTATCACTCAGAACACTGGGTGGAAAACCCAAATTATCTTGCCGGTCACTTTGGAAATGCATCATAACTCCGCATACCGCGTATAAAATTATATATCCCCATATTCGATTTAGACCCACTATAAACATTTTATTGGTGTGAAAAAAAATGAAACACAATGAGTTATAACTCGGTGTTTACTATTATTCTTACATGTAAACATAGATAATATAATAACAATAATACTAAACGCACATTGTAAGGAAATATATAACACTAAAAATGAAATATAAAATATATATAAATATAAACCAAATAAAAAAAAATAAGAAATCATTAAAAATATTTATTTTACTAGTGCGATATTTGTTTCTCCACTCTTTCACTTAGCTTTTACAAACAGATCTGAAATTGGGTATTGCACATCGTGATTGGTGTTGCAGGTTAGCATCCGTTATGTTTGAGCGAGTTTCATGATTGGCCAGTTTCATTTTCGGCAAAAACGATTCTCGCTAACAACCAAAACTGAACCAAAAGCGCTAACAACCTTAACTAAGAGTCTGGTTTGCTCGCCTATCAACACTCAAATGTGCGCATATAGGGATAGTCACTGCGTTACTGTAGTTAATGAAACATAGAACCTGCTATATTAGATGTTCCAAGATATTCTAGATGCTCAAGTTATATATCAAGTTCGTCATGAGTTCGCCGAATATAATTTAATTATTTTGTGAAGTCATAACTGTAAACTCATAAATGAAACAGGCGATATTTGTCATATATTTGCAAGAATATTATTTTAAATTCAGAGTTAATTTTTTCTCATAATTTCGACAGTTAATTTTTGAATATATAGATGCACATTGTATTTTTAATACATTGTTTTTCACTACTTTGGCCATTATAAAATAAATGTATTTTGTAAAAGTGTGATAAATCTCACGGGCCGCAAAAATGTTCAAGGGCCGCGGGTTGGCTACCCCTGACTTAGAACACACCACTTTAATTTAATTACTCCCTCGTTTGCTTCAAAATCTCATTATTATTTAATTCCACTTGCATCAAAATTCCTTTTTTTATTCTTCTACACAATCTTTTATTTTTTTCTTTCTGCAGTCAAGTTTGCATAGCTAATGATGCGTGAAACTTTTAACGCAAATGCAAATACTCAAACCATTCAAATAGGTAATTTGTCGGAAATGTTTCAAGAACACGGGACGCTGGAAATTTAAAATGATCTTAAAAAAAAAAAAAAGTAAAAAAGAAAATAAATTAAAATTAATAAGGAATAGAAGTTTCGGTAATCAGAAAATAAATTTGCGTATCACTCACATCGGAACTTTTAAGGAATGCATAAAATATATATGTATGTATAACATAATTATTTTTATTTCTCTTTTGCTTACTACATTCTTTGAGAATCGAATTTTTGACAGCTTGTTATAAAATCGAGTGAATGATTTTGTAAATATCCGCTTTTGACATTTATTAGAATGAAGGCGACGTTTTATTTGTTTGGATAGGAAGAAGTAAAAATTGAACGAGTTATTAAATCGTTCCAAAACAGCTTTTTCGAACGTAAGGGTTGGGTTGGAGAGGCACAGGTTGGAGATCTCACAGCTTGATTGACACACGCACAGACATCACACACATGCAATTAGAGATATACAATATTTAACTCATTTAAAAACAGATAATTATAGATTCGGGGAAGGACTCCACTTTTAAACCGAAAATCCGATACTAAGCGGAAATATACTTACTTTCCGGGTGAGAGTGTGTAGGCCAACTAAACGTTTTCTCAGTGGGAGCTCAGGTTGCTCTAGACTTCTTCTCGGATGAGAGTCTCGAAGCCTACTGACCCTTTCTCCTGAATTTCTAAGGGGGTCGCTCTTGCCAGGAAATAGGAGGAAGCATGGTTACATAGGTTATTATAAATTATTATTACTGTTAAGAATTTATATTTTAATAGCCTACTATATATTTTTAAATTACTCAAATTATCTATAGTTGAAGAAAGATATTTTAATTGAATTTAATAGATGTTACTCTGTGTATCTATTAAGAGTCTTTAATGTCTGAGTGCAACATAGGAAATTTACAATAGTTTATATATTTTACTCATCTCATCTTATACTTGCACGAGTATAACTCGGGAATATGTTTAACTCATATATAAAGACTTGGCGTACTCAAGAAAAATTTTATAATGTGTATTTCTTGCATACCTTTCTTAATCATTCAGGTCACAATCATGTAAGTAGTTGCCTGAATGTAATAGCATGAGGACTTATGATGCTTTTATTAATGTGAAAAATAATATTTTTTACTGAACTAAAAAAATAATTACTGTCTATATATTAGTTTCAATTTCAAATATATTCATATATTAAATATTATTAAATGAAAGTTTTATAATTGAGATATAGTAGTGACATACTTTAAGTTTATAAAAATATAATTAAATATCAAATTTCTACATCCATTATTAAATCCCTCTGTGTTTATTTTAAGCCTTTTTCCTAAAGAAAAAAAATTTGAGCAAATAAAAAATTTAAATTATAATTATTTCTTATAAATCTTTCTAAAAGTTTTGCTGCGATAATTCGCAATTTCCCCCCAATAAAATCAAAATCTTATTTATTTAAACCATTATATCATTCTAACATTTCCTGAATCTAGCCGTTTATATCTTGAATTGTATCTTTATAATGTTTTTCATTCGCAGAAGGCTGCATGATAATTAGAAAATAAAACTTTCCCTTGTCAAAGAAAAACATTCATTTAGATAGTTAACGGAGTGTTTTGTCTTTGTTATTCCGAATGGGGGAAAAATAACTTTCCCCCTACCAAAAGAAACACCGTTGCAAATGATCATCTTAAGAATCATTAGGAAGAAGATTTCCATTGTTGAGGATTTATAGTCTGGTGGTTTATTTCAGCCATTTGCTTCTATTGTTGTAACAGTTCTGGAAAAATGATATTTTTTTAGATGCTCGTTTAAATTGATTCATAAGTCTCATTTAGGGAATATTTAAAAGAAATATTTATAAAATTTATCAGATAAAAGTGATTGCATAATTTTTTTCAATGTTTCTGATAACGATTATTTGTTCATCCCTATAATGTATTTTGGATCCTTCTAATACTAAAATTATTTTAAAAGAAACATTATTAAATGAATCAAATACAATTTTTTTTAATAGTTATCAGAAATTGTTTACTTGTAAAATACTGTATAATTTAAAAAAAATATGGTCCATTACGCTTATCAGTAAACCAGTGCATTCCCAATAAAACTAAATAATGTAGCACCCTCATCATCATTCCCATGGTGGGCCAAGGCCGCCTGCCTACTGGCAGATTTCGAGACAGGAGATATTTTCTTTTTACGGAGTAGAGTTGTCAGCCCTACGTCCAACACTCTACAGTCATATTAGAACCGAACCTACAGTTTAATGTGGATTTCGAATCACTACAAATATCAATGGAACCTCCGGGACTCAAACCCGAAACCTGCGGCACCGAGCGCCAGTCACTCGGCCATCAGGCCCCAAATAATATACCATATATATGTAAATATAAGCCTATCCATGTATAAGCCGAGATTGCATATTTTCTTCTAAAGATCTACCTAAAATACAAAACCCTTATATAAGCCGAAAAGAAAACAATTTCTGCAATGTTCAAACAAGTCGCCATGAAGGCGAAAATGTTACCAAGCAGGTAAAATAGATGGATTATTTTCCAGTCAAATCTCTGTAAAGTAAAACGCCGTAATCTAACAAATATAATAGTAACTATTTTAAACCTAACTGAAGCTAGAATATTGTTACCATTCAGTCGTCTTGTATACGATCTGTGGTATTTATACTAGTCGTGTTTTCTGCGCCATTCCATTTTTCTTTGAAAGATGGGCGGGAAAAGAAAATCTTACATTAATACTAAAAATTCAAACTATAGCATTTTGAGTTCGATAGCAAGAAAAAAAAAAAGCTCATCTTGTTCCCAAAACGTTTTCACTTTTCCGTTAACTGGGAGCAAATTTCTCCAGTATCAGATTTTCATTATGGCAAGTACTCAACAAACTAGCAATATAAATAATTTCGAAAATAAAAAACTCATTTCAATTAATTTTTTCATAAACTTAAGAAATATAAATTAAAGAATTTTTTTTTCTTCTAATGCAGCTGGCAGATAGACCGTGATCTTTCGCCATAAGGGCTGCGCCGATGTTACTCACTTTGCATTACCTAGGGGGCGCATGTAACTTGATGGTAAGCCACGGAGTAACAATGCCCCCGCAGCGCTATATGATCCTATTAGGACCGGGACCTACGGCTTAAAGTGGATTCCGAACCACTACAACACCCATGGGCAAAGCCGGGATTTGAACCCGGTACCTGTGGTACCGAAAGCCAGAGCGCTAGCCATTCTGCCATCAGGCCCCTAAATTAAAGAAATTAAAAGTGTTACATTTAACATTTTACCGTTTACCTACGTTTTTAGCGAAAGTAGCGAATTCGCCTATATGACGACCCTGTAATTTGCCTTTAAAAATTTCGCCAACGTCGTCAACATATATTAAGGTATATATGATTTAGGAAACTATAAGAACTAAAAACTATGCAAATATTTTTTTTTTTAAAAATCATCCTGATTCATCAAAACATTTTGTGCAAATTTGATTAAAATGCATTTTAAATATGAGTCTACTTTATTATACTTTAAGATTTCTGGTTAATGTTTGATATTGTCATACACAGATTTGATCATTAGTACTCATTGGGCAAAATCGAAAAGCTAGGATAAGTGAGTGTTTCATAAGCTCAGTTTAACAAAAAGGTGGAAAGTTGACAAACTTGTACTTTTTTTCTGTTCTCCCGGAAAAGAAATATTCCGGGAGAGCAAGGTGTAATTTGCACAGAGTATTGATGTGCGATGAAAAATGGATCTTGTAAGATAATGTAAACGGTGTCTAAATGCATATGAGGTCCGGAAATATAGCCGAAACTTTTTCTTCATTTGAAGAAGATAACGGGGACTAGTTCCTACTGATGTTATCCACACTTTGTTTTGAAAATGGTCAAACGATTGATGCAGGGAGACACTGTACCTAGTTTGATACAAGGCATGAAAAGTGATGAGTGATGCTGTCTAGATAGTTCAAGAAAAATGTAGCTTCACTTTCATGGCAAGGCTAGATCACATGTTTACAGAACCACTGCCAAAAAATTATGTATCTTACACTATGATATATAGACTCCTACTTCTCCATACAGACTAGAACTTTTTGCCACCAGTGAAACAGCCATCAAAAATGTCTTTGATGAGTTTATCTAGTCCAGAACCTCAGTCTTCTATGCAACCAGTATAAATGCTCCGACATCTGGATGGAAGTGAAATATTGAACCTAATACTGTCCATTATCACTAGTAAAAGTCAATTTCCATAAAAAAAAAAAAATCCATAGAAAATCTCCAATCAGACAATATCTTCGCAACTGCTGTCATCAGGGCGTTTTCTAGCATACTGATATAACATGAAGTTCCTATGAATAATATTAATAAATAAAATAACAATACCCCCTCCCCCTAAGAATCTATTAGATCCTATTTACGATATTAAATTCGTGCTGTTATATTCATATGCCAATCCAATATAGATTATTCTTCAATGAGTTTAGCAGTTTAATTGGAGTTCCAACATAACGTTGCAGCGACACTAACTTTCAATTTTAAATCTTTATTTAACTGAACTCACAAATTCAAAGATATAAAATAATATAAAATAATTATAATCAATGAAATAATAGTACCCCTTAACATGTTAGGTTAGTTAGTTAGGTTAAATAATATTAATGAAATAATATTAATTTTTAAAACAGTTTGGTTTAATATTTATTTTTAATAAATATTGTTTATTATAATTGTATATTATAAGTTGTTTATAACATACAATTATAAATTTATAATATACAATAATAATATACAGTTATAATATTGTTTATTATTATTATTGTATACGTTTATTCAAAAAGTGAAATAATAGTAAATGCTGCTTCTTAATATAATGCATTGAAATAATAAAGATTTAAAGTGCATAATCCAAACAGTTTATTTCTTCTCAAACAATAAGATGGCTAATGTATTTGAATTTTAAAATGGAAGAAAAAAAAAAAAATCAATCAGTATGAATTACAAATTTAACTGTATAAAATTTGAAAAAAAGTAAATTGCACTTAATCATAAAAATATGACAAACTATGCTGTATAAAATTAGAAAAAATTAATTACTTTTTATTCATAAAAAATATCCGGACAAGCTATGCTTTGAAATTTATTGTTTGATGGTAGCTTCAAACAAAAGGTAAACTCAATTTCGAGAAATGATGTAGCTATACGAAATGAAATATAGCTCAGAGAGAATTCTCATTATGGGAAATGAAATATATCTCATTTCTGTTAAAAAATAAAAATTTAATAGAAAGCGTATTTTTCGTTAATATCAAAAAGATATTTTTTTCTAGACATTACGACACACGAATTTAATTTTAATTAAAAAGTAAACCGGAATAAAATACAATGAAATAAGTGAAACGGAATAATTTCATCAACTTCAAACTAGATGGCGCAAGTACCATGGAAAGAAGCTGCGAATGAAAGGGTTAAACAATTACTGAAGTTTTAAAAGAGTGCTAAAGGAAATAAATCGTTCAGTTCTCTTTTTTTACATTATGATAATTCAAGGTTTTCTATAAAAATGTATATTTACATTTATATATGAATATTATAATATTTGCCTTTAATTTAATTTCTTTATATTACATATAATAATGATATATTTGTAAGATCACCACGATGAAAACAAGTAATATAAAAAAAAAAAAAATTTTTTAAGTCAATTCCTACTTTTTTTCTATATTACAGAAAGTCCTGATAAATAATTTTCATTCATTTTTTTAAGTTTATCTGCCGCCATCAATTGGTAGATATATGCAACTTAAATCTAAAAAAAAATAAAATTAATTAGTTAAATGTAATGAAGGAACTAATATTTGAAAAAATTGTATTAACATCAGTGTCATCCACTACAGGTTCAAAAAAATGTATTTGAACTCGAGTGGATGAATAAAAAGTATTTTATGAACGATTGAAAATTTGAACAAGATATATATAGGGAGAGTGTGAGCTAATAGAAGGAATTGAATAAAGACAGTCATCCTGGCGCACTAGCACAGATCAGTCATTTTAATCTTTACAGAAAACGTAGTGGTTGAGTCACATGCACAATTGCGGACGCATTGCCTCTTTGTGATCGGGCTGTGTTTAATTTTCTCAGTTGACTGCTGAGCCATCTGTTAAGGTTAAATGATTCTTCTGTGAGGTAATAATGCAAGCTTCAATATTTTGTAAGGAAATAAGGTTATTATCATTCATCTAAGTCATTCGATGAATATATAGTAGATTCAGTGTTATCCAGGGTAGCGACAAAGGGCAGCTTCCTTAGTGTCATGGTTGTATGTGACGGTTAACTTATTCAGAGAAGATTTTTTATGAGAAAAAAATAATTAAAATTTTTTTGGTTTTTTATAACGATTTATTCATTTTTGATATGATTTCAAATAGCCATAGTAATTATAATAATAATAATGATAATAATAATGATAATAATAATTATAATAAATCGGAAAACAATAAAAATCACAAAAAGATATCCACATTTGTGGCCTCAGCCTTAATGATAATTTATAAGTGAAATGGTTTCATACATTCCGCGCATAAATTATCCATTATTATTCCGGCCATTCATTATTAAAACGAAATATATTTAATATATCTGATATTATTTTTATTAAATATTAAAGATTTGTCCAAATAATCCAACAGCACTGACCGTCGATATACTACGTTAGAATATTTTCATATTTCTAACTATTGTACATCGCGAATACAAACCATAAGATTTGTATTTTCTTGCTGAGAAACTCTATATTGAATACTTTATTATGTTATTTTTATTAATGATAACAATTATAATTATAAAAAATAATTATTCACATATGTGGCCAAGAGAGTCAAGAGGTTAAGGTAACGAATTTTAATTATTTAGGTAGAACAGTTTCTCCCCCCAAGAAAATTAAAATAAATGTTTCATAGATATAACTTCAAATCCTTTTTCATTGTTATTTTTGAACGGATAATACAGCTTAGTTTAGTAATTTCCTTTTAATTTCAGATTCAAAATAAATCGGCCTTCACAGAAATTCAATGTTCTGTGTAAGCCAATACAAATGCTGTAATTTAGAAATTTCTCATGCTTAAAAAGCCAGGCTATTTTTAAGTTAAAGACAGACGGATTTCATTTTTTTTTCACAGATTTTGAGTCACCAACAATAGAAAATAATTCTGTATGGTCACAGGCAAGCTCGGTTTTTTGAGAGATGAAAGCTTTAAATATTTTTCCTAATGATGATAACCAATTTATTCTTTCTTTAATTGATGTTACTGGATGTTTATCGTAACCAGAGGATCTAAGAAAGTGTGAAGACATGATGAGTTAAGGCGGAGATGGGCAAACGTTTTCGGTCGCGGGCCAAAAATCGAAAAAAAAAGTTTGGCGGGTCAAGATAAATTTTTCTAGAATTTTAAAAACAATATACAAGTATTACAATTTAAATATGTTAACGAGATGAATGAAATTGCGATTTCATTTTTAAAAGTTCCTTATATTGAGGTTCGAAGTGAGATGTATTGATTACTAAGGAACGAGGCTAAATGCCCATCTGTCAGTCTACTTCTCAAATAATTCTTTCTAAGGTTCACAGTTGAAAACACTTGTTCCTTACGCCAATCTGCAGCTATAACTAACAAAGAACTTCCGCTTTTAACATTTTACCGA
Organism: Caerostris extrusa; assembly: GCA_021605095.1. Classification (NCBI taxonomy): domain Eukaryota; kingdom Metazoa; phylum Arthropoda; class Arachnida; order Araneae; family Araneidae; genus Caerostris; species Caerostris extrusa. The sequence goes on from BPLR01007275.1 coordinate 18,310, forward strand.
TTGAAAGCTCTATGTGATTGCCATTTCCATCGATTTTTGTTTTATAGAACAAAAATAAAGAAAGTAAAAAATCATCAGTACTTTGAAAAAAAATGACATTTAATCAAAGTGTAATATATAAATATATATTTTTATAATTTACCTTTTGATCGGCAAATTAAAATTCTATCCGCGGACCGAATAGAACCCTCCGGTGGGCCATAGTTTGCCCATCCCTGAGTTAAGGTCTTCATAAGAGCACGAGGCACTAATTTGAGAAATCATGAAATGGGGAAAATATTCCCAGTCTGATACCGCTCTGCCTTCTATCCAGCCCATCAAGGGAAAGCATATTCCTGAAATGATGCTGGTAAAGACTATACGGTCACCTAAAATCACCTTCTTAGACTACTTTCACCATTAGTGAAATGGCAGGAAGTGACCCATAATTTCAACCTAAGCAGCTTTCATCACGAAAGGCTGATAATTACTAGCCGACTGATACACCCGGAAAAAATGAATATCCATATTTTAGAACCGAGTGCCAAAGGGACGTGTGCAGCGATTCCGTCTGGCCTCATTTGACAGAATTCCCTTTACCACGTTCAATTCAGAAGAGTCAAGATTAAAAATTAATTTCTCAGAAAGAAATCTGGGAAGAATGAAGAAGTAAATAAAATATACGATTAATCCTACATATTGAAAAGGATTGAGTTATTTATATAATAAGTTTCAAATTGTGATCGTGAGTTAATTATAATTTAAAACAATAATGGTAAGAAAAGGAGCACTAAAAATAATTTTCAGTGGAAAAAGTATGCACACAGATAAAAGAGAGGAATGGTGTCCTCAGTGTTGAGACAGATTAAAAGGACATTGATCTATTAAAGGAAGAAAGACCAGGTCAAAGATAAAAAGCACTGTTTTTTTTTTATCCCAGTTGGATGACAGAAACATCATGAAGCCATATGTCCTTATGGAAGAAGGAAATAGGGGGTAGTTTCTGTTGTGCTGGAGCACCCGTAGGTAGAAATAAAAAATACTAAAAGCAATAAATACACGAATACAAAAATACTTAAAAACCCCCAGTTAAAACCCCTTGTTAACCCTCAGTTTTCGTAAACTTGCGTCGTTGGAGGCATCACAACAGCTCAGGGAACCCACCGCTATTATCTCAAACCCTACCTACTTGCATTTAGCTCCACAGAAAACCCCCAATAAGAGAGCATATTTTGTCTTTTTTAACCCCTACCCCCTACCCCTTACTTTCTTCGAATGTGACTGTGACATTACAATCGTGTATTGCCCCTATATTTAATTAAAATAATATCAGGTATAAGACCAGAAGTCCCACCGGAAACTATTTATTGATAATCACATAACATGTTTTTTTTTGTGATAGATTTTACAATGTGGTCCAAGATACACTATGTGGTACTAATTGATTCAAAACAACGTATTGACTCCAGTCCAAAATCACAATAATATCACGCTTGCCAAATCTTTTGATACAATTCAGTTCCAGCCTCCAATTCGGGCACGATGTATTTGCTACAAGCATTCGCAACAACACTAATTTATCCTATAGATGATAAATGGGATTCATATCTGAAGACTGGGGTGGAATTTTCAACGACCAGACAGTTATATAGAATCTAAAGGCAAACAATTTGAGCTGTTTGCTTTGGCTTTGTGTGTTGCTGAAAGACAAAATCCATTGCAAGATCATGGTTTTCAGCAGTTTTATTTAAATGTTGTTTAGGAATATTTAGATTTCCAATTTTTTTTTTTTTCATTTTCTATTCTGGCTTCATTCTTCCAATTCTTTTTCAATTCTTTCCATTAGCTCACGCTCTGCCTATATATATATATATATATCTTGTTCAAATTTTCAATCGTTCTTAAAATACTGTTTATTCCTCCGCTCAAGTTCAAATACATTTTTTATGAACTTTTAGTGGATGACACTTGATGTGAATACAGTTTTTTCAAATATTAATTCAGTAATTAAATTTAATTAATTAATTTTAGTTTTTCTTAGATTTAATTTGCATCTATCTACCAATAGATGGGGCCAGATAAATTAAAAAAAAATGAATGAAAATTATTTATAAAGGTCTTTCTGCAATATAGGGACAAAAGGGTAGGAATTGATTTTTAAATTTTTTTTTTTATATTACTTGTTTTAGTACGAAACTTTTTTTGAAAAATCGTAATCTTTTTAATTTATTTTACTTATATAAGGTATTTATCGTGGTATAGTTGATAACCAGCTCGATGTAGAATACTTTTTATTGTTTTTTTTTTCTGATATATGAGAAAATATTTCTGCTGAAATTAATTTAGGATAATTTTTAAGAGTTTTAACTACGTATCCCTCTTCCTATTTGTTTACCCCTATTTTGTTAACTTTTAGAATATTTCTCTTCTATCATTATTTATTAATACATCATTTCTTCAAACGTCTTCATAACTCCTTGCACAACAGCAATTCCGATTTCTCCATAAAATAAATCTTGTTTTCCAAGTCTGATAATGTTTCTTTGTTTGAGAAACGTTTCTTTTGGTTTATGCCCATGTCGCCAAAATGTCACGAATTCATATGAGAAATATAAATTTTATATTAATACATGCGAAGCGTGAATTTCTGATAGTACATTTCGAATACTTTTGTTTAGTTCCTAATTAACATATTTAATTGAAAATTTTGATTTTTAATTAGTAATTTAATTGCAAATGAGTTTTGGAATTAACTATAGATAATTAATAGTTTACTATGTTGCAATATTAAATATAACTTCAGAAAAACTGTATTATTCATAAAAATAAATTGTATTAAAATTTAGATTCAGTGTATGAATATTTATATCCATTTTTGCATATGTAATTTTTTAAAAAATTGAGAGAGGAAAAGAGAATGACTAAATGCTATAAGGAAATTAAAAGTATTAGAAAATAAATATTCTTTACATTATGCAAAGACAAATAATATTAAAAATATACTATTTTAACCGTAGTGTATATTTGAAAAGTAGGTTTTGTTTTGGGGGCATTTTTTTATTACTTAATAACAAATCGATGTACCCTTTTATGCATATATTTTATAAATTCAATATTCAAGTTCTGAAATAAAATATCGTGTTAAAAACAAATTAATGAAAGAATCAATTTAATTTTTGAAATTTGAAGTAGAAAAATGAAGCGAGATCATAAATTGATGAATGCATTTATTTATAAATACTTTACTTCGAAAAATGATACAGTAATATTTAAATTAATGTGAGAAAAAAGTGTTCTGTTTTTTTCGTTAGAAATACCAGAATTTTATTTTATTTTAAAAATAGCAATTAATATACATTAAATATAAAGAATAAAAGAATATCATAAAGAATATCATCATCATCATTATTGGCTCAAAAGCCCAGTGTGGGCCAAGGCCCTTACCTACTGGTAGATTTCAAGACGAGAGATGTTTTTCTTTTTGCGGGGTAGGGCTGTCAGTTCTACGCTCAACAGTTATATGAGACCTGGACCTACGGCTTAAAGGGGATTCCAAACCCCTACAAACATCCATGGCACCACCGGGACTCGAACTCGAAACCTGTGGTACCTAGCGTCAGAGCGCTAGCCACCATGAAGAATATATTTAAACAAATTGGGCCACTGCATGTTATATTTACAAGTCATATTAAAAATAAAGTTATTGCTTTATCTGTGATTAAGTTAGCATTCTTTCTTTTATATATATAAGAAAAAGAATTTTTAAAATTATTAAAATATTACAATGTAATTAAATATATTCAATAAAATATTTCATTTGTGACTCTTTTTGTAGCATATCAATGAGAGAGTCTTTTCGATATAAAGAAAAAAAAAAGATTCAATAACCCAAAAACTACGGACATTTTTTTAGCTATTTTTTAATCAAATAAAAAGCCTTTTTATGATCACCAGATGGCGTCAATAAATTTTTATAAAATAATTACTAATGGAAAATGATGTCACAATTCTTTTGGAGTCTTGTATCATTTTGATGTTTAAATTCAATTCATTTTTATGTTTTGAAAGAATTATGGGGCTTTATGTGCTTTCCAAACGATATGCGAGTAAAATATTAGAAATTTATTGAAGAATTGGTACATATATTTCTTTTGTGATTTAGATTTATATATATTTAGTTCTAATAGTCTTTAGACATTATGTACTGAAATATAAGTATACACTACAACTAATACTTAACTTGGGTATATTTTTGATAAAGTAGGGAGATACTTTTAGAAAAAAATATGAAATTTATTAACCGGAAAAAAATAGTTGGTTGGTGTTGTCTTAAAACAGGGGTGAATAACCCGCGGCCCGCCTTGAATATTTTTTCTGCCCCTGAGGTTTATTACACTTTTACGAAATATATTTATTTTATAATGGCCAAAGTAGTGAAAACCAATGTAGTAAAAATACATTATGCGTGCATCTATATATTCAAAAATTAGTTGCCCGAATTATGAGAAAAATTAACTTTGATTTTAAAATAATATTCTTGCGCCTATATGATAGATATTGCCCGCTTTATTTATGAGTTCACAGGAGCCTGAATGGCCGAGTGGCTAGCGCTCTGGCGCTCGGTACCACAGGTTTCGGGTTCGAGTCCCGGCGGTGCCATGGATGTTTGTAGTGGTTCGGAATCCACTTTAAACCGTAGGTCCCGGTCCTAATAGGGTCGTAGAGCGTTGCGGGGCATTGTTACTCCGCGTTCGTATTTTCGAGTTAGCGCCCCTGGTTAATGCAAAGTGAGTAACGTCTGTGCAGCCTTTGTCTTAAGGCATCCAAGACCAAGCTGTCTAAGTGTTTGCCAGCTGCATTAGAGTGAAAAAAATGTATGAGTTTACAGTTATGAGTTCACAGAATAATTAAATTATATTCTGCGCATCTTAACATAACATGTTTTAAGTTTTAACTTTAAGTGATCTCAGCGACGCAATGACCATCCCTAGATACGCACAGCTGATTGGGGATAGCAGAGCAAAAACCAGACTCTTAGTTCAAGTTGTTAGCGCTTTTGGTTCAATTTAAACGTGCGAATTTTTTTTCCAAAAATGATATTGACCAAACACACAACACGCTCAAATATAACGGGCGAAACACCAATTACGATGTGCAAATACCCAAATTGAGATCGATTTGCAAAAGCTAAGTGAAAGAATGGATATACAAATATCGCATAGTAAAATAAATATTTGTTAATGATTTAATTTTTTTTTTTTTATTTCGTCTATATTTATAAATTTTTCATATTTCCTTTTTAGTGTTATATATTTCTTTACAATGTGCGTTTAGTATTATTATTATTATATAATCTATGTTTACTAGTAATAATAATAATAATAAGCACAAAAATAATAACTCATTAGGTTTCAATTTTTCACTCCAAAAAAATGTCTATAGTGGGTTTAAATATAATACGGAGATATATAATTTTATATTGCTGCCCGAAGAGTTAGGATGCATTTCCAAAGTGGCCTGCAAGATCATTTGGGTTATAGTACAAAGTACCCTGTCTTATAGTACAAAGGCAAGGCCATTTTAGTACGAAATCAATCTATTATAATTCTAAAAACCTATTCTATTACCAAAAAGTTTAGGTAAAAAATAAATAATTGAGCAAAGTTTATCTATATTTTTGAAATAATTTTTTTTATTCCGTAACATTTATAATAGAAATTATTCTATATAAATAAAAAAGGTAATTAAACAGCACAAATTAAGAGCTACAGAATTTTCCTCATAAATTTTTTAAGTTAGACAGACTTGGAAGAAAGTTTCTATCTTTGATATAAAAGATATTGCCCAACGGTCGAAAAAGAAAGATACATTTTGATGAAATCCAGAGACGTTATTTTTATTGATTTTTCTCAATTTAAAAAGTTGTTCTTCCAGGAATGAAAAATAAAACACGATTTCTAGTGATGTCCACGGCTCATTTTGAGGAAAGGAGACAGATCCAACCGTCTGGAAAACCGAAAAAGTATCAAAGATGGTAGAAAATTACTTTAGCTAGAAATTGAATTGAGTTCGTTTTTTTATAGCACATAAATCACAAAATATATACTAGTATAACCTTATTTCTGCTGTGTTTCCAGAGACAATATAAAAAAAAAAACAATGAAGTTGATTGCGCGTGTTTTTTTTTAATTTGACTTTTCAAATTTCCTCACAGGATATTGGAAACTTTACCTTCTGCATTTTACAAACTTGTGCAAAAAGTTTTCCATCTGGTTAAAAATTATTCTATTTACTCTCCTGGCTCCAATACGCGGCATTTAATTTATGGGCCTTAAAAAAGTCTTACACATTTTTTGAAATTGATTTCATTTTTTTTTTGATTTTTTTATATATCAAACTGCTTTTTTTTTTATTTTTGCTGCTTTTTTGCTAATTTTCACTGTGATCTGAAGATATAGTGTAGTATCGTCATAATCACGTATTTATTGTCGCTTGATTACAGCTTGGCAAGTTTAAATCTATAATTAAAGGAAAACATTCTAATTTCTGAGACTTAAAACGAATTTGCAAATACTTAGTATTTCTATAATTTCTCCTATTTAATAAGATGTCATACTGCAGTTCCTGTTTTGATTATGTTTTTTTCCAGTTTATTGTGGACTGGTCTCAACTTATAATGTCGCTTCTCCCTGTATTGACTTTCAGCGGACACTCTTTGATTCTTATCAGTAGTCCTATAGACTATTCCGCAATTCCTATGTCCTTTGCTCATGTTCTATCAGCATGAACACATTTAAATCTCCATTGCAATTTTTGATTGTTTTGCATCTGATGCTACTGCTCTACACTTTCAATATTCTGCTGGTATTTCTATTCAAGGATTAAGACATTTATTTAAGTTGTTTGTCATGATTTCAGATTTTATAAAAGACCTTAAAAAAAGATTGAGATTTTCACATTAAAAGATCTTTTAATCTTTAGTCAAAATATGCTATAAAGATCTTATTAATCTCAATCTTTTGATCAAATAATTAAAAGATTTTGATCTTTGGTTTAATTTCAAATTTACGTTTCTTTATTTAGTCAGCTAAAAGAATATTTTGATAGTTAAGCTATAACTTTAGAAAGTGTACTTATGAGTTTGTCAGAGAAAAATTGCGAAAACGTAAAATTTATTTATTCCAAAAAGTTTTCAGCATGATATTTGACAGACAGTCCCAGAAAATAGCGAAATGGTCCAAAAGTTTTCATAAAATTTCTCACTCAAATAAATTTAAAATGAAAAGTCTTCCAAAATGCACAAAATTAATTTTGTTTAAAGCATGCATCCAAAAGAAATTTAGTATTGCGTCTGGAAAAGATCGATCCATAGTAAAAAAATGATAAAAAGAGGTTTCGGGGCTCAGATTTTGGCATTTGAATTTATTATGAACCAGTAAAAAGTATTATATATTTTACGATCCATATAAGTCTTTTTCAAATTATTTTATCAATCAAAACAGAAAGACATATTTTTATTGATGTATATTATAAACTTCTTGCTTGAAGTAATAAGAGGAATGGACTAATCTTGAATGTAATTAGGAGATATAGTGTCGTATCTACAAAATCGTGTATTTATTGTCGCTCGATTACGGCTTAAATCAGTATTATTAAGTTTAAATCTATAATTAAGGAAAAGATCTTCATTTCCCATGCTCTTTTTCGAATCTTTTTGTCATAGTCTCTCTTAATGCTACGCCTGAAGATAATACTTTGCAATTCATATTTGACTTCACTTTTATATCCTGATTCTTTACAAGCACTTGAAACCCATGTTGATCTTGTAACTGAACCTCTTCAACTTCTTGTGCATGTGACCTCCATCTCCGCCCCCGCCTCTTCCGATATTGTAAATTGCACTGCTTATGTTCACAACTGAGGAAGATTTTTCCCCTAGACGTTGGCGGCCTGATGGCTAACTGGCTAGCGCTCTAGCCGTTGGTATCGAAGGCTTCAGGTTCGAAACTTAGCGGTGACATGGATGTTTGTTGGCAGTTCGGAATTCGTGTTAAACGGTAGGTCCCTGTCTGTTTAGCCTAAAGTGAGCACAAGATGGCCTTAGAACGACAAACCAAACCTCTAGAAGTTGGTTACTTGGAAGACTTTTATGGCGCAAGGGACAATGTTGGCCACACTGCGCCAAACAATGCATAATATTAATAATAAAAATTATTTTAAAAAAATCAGTAATTTACATGCCACAATTAAAATATAAAACAATTAAAAATCAGTCCGAATTCATCTCATTATCATTATACTCAAAGAATCCTCAATAGCCGATAGATCTTCCGATGACATGCATACTGATTCTGAGGTAATAGAAGGCGGTTCTTGAAACCTTTCCTATTCAATAGTGAGTCTTTGGAATTAAATTTTTTTGGGCCGGAAGGGATCCCAGCTAAATGATTCTTCAGAGTACTAAGTATGTATTGATTGTAGAAACTATTTTTTGCATGCTGTTTCAGCTTTTGAAAACACGGCTGGCGACGTGAACTTCCTTGTGCAAAGTAGGATATTTTCTGGGTCTTCTCAACCTATAAACCCGTCTACCATCAGCAAGTGAGTCCAATCATTTTTTTCGGTAAATTTGTATGTTCCATTTGCGTCCCTTAATGCATTACTTGGCGACCTGATGGCCAATTGGCTAGCGCTCTTGTGCTCGGTACCACACTCTTTAGGGTCGAATTATGGCGATGGCATGGATGTGTGTGAGGGGTTCGGAATCCACGTTAAACTGTAGGTCCCTATGCAATTAGCCTAAAGTGTGCACAAAATGACCGTAGAGTGACACGCCTAACCTAATGCATCACTTGAAAATAATACTCTGATAACTGTATCAGATCCATTGGTTTCATCTTAAAAAAAAAAACTGCAGTTGAACTTACTCAATCTTAAGCTAATAAAGTTATCCGATTTGAACTATTAGAAGAAATCAAGATAAAAAAATTCCTTTAGTATCGAATCTCTACTTGATACACTGACACTCTTTCATGATGCACTTGAACCCCGTCGATTCTTTTCGATGATTTTTATAGATTGAGTCCCTAGAAAAGTCCCTAGAAAAGTCCCCTTAGTCCCTAAAAATACAACTGATATGGTAGACATCTGGTAATATTGGTAGTTATTTTATAGAATAAGGGCCAGTTTACCCAAGCTGGGCCAAACAAATGAAAAAATATCAAGGTGTTAAGTCTTAAAAGTGATTAATTCACGTTAAAAGTATTTCTTTCATAAAATAAAGTGAAATATTTTTCCATGCAAGTTTTAGATTGAAATAACTTGGTAAAAGTTATTCACAAATGAAGTAATATAAATGTGACTAGGTTAAAAATATTTCCAATTATAATTGAATTGAATAATGAATTTCAAAAGAGACTCATTTCAGAAAATTTTCATAATTGACTTTTTTTCCTCTTTTATATGTACTCACCAATATGCTATAAGCGTGAAATATACTATACTCAAGAGCCAACACATTATGACCAACTGCCAATAACGAGTTGGCCCACCTTTGCCGAGCAACACAGCTTCAACCTGCCTTGGCATGGATGCCACAAGTCCTTGGTAGATGCCGGAGACAGATTGTACCAGATGTTTAAGCAACGGTCACGCAAATCCGAGATATTGCGAATTGGTAGACTTTGAACTCTGAGCTGCCGTCCCAGGACACCCCAAATGTGTTCTATCGGATTGAGATCCGGTCAGTTAGGCAGCCAGGATATTAACTGGAATTCAGCATCATGTTCCTGGAACCCCTCCAACACAATTTTAACCTTGTGACAAAAGGCGTTGTCCTGATGGAACATTCCATTTCCATCTGGAAAAACAGAGGCTATGTAAGGGTGCAACTGGTCGCAATGATGGTCAGATACCTGTAGCATTCATGGTCTGCTCTACCACAACCACGGGTCCCAGAGACGCCCAAGAGAACGTCCCCCAAAGCATAATACCGCCACCACTGGCCTGTGTATGACCTACTGTACATTGAGGGAGTAACTGTTCGCCTGGAAGACGGCGTATCCTGACACGGCCATCGGCGTGATGAATGACAAACCGTGATTCATCTGACCAGGCAACTCTCGCCCACTGATCCATGGACCAGTCACAATGTTCTAGCTCAGGCGCAGTTGGCGATGACGCTTGGTCAGCAAAGGCCCTAAAGGCTGCGTAGCCCCATATCCAACAGTGTCCGCTGAACTGTGTGCTCCGATACTATTATACTTGGCCCTGCATTGTATTGGGCTGTCAGCTGAGCCACTGTCTGGCTCCGGTTTTGCTTCACCATGCGAGACAGTCTCCGACGACCTTTTTCTTTGATAGCGTGGGGACGTCGAACACCATGTCGTCTAACTGCTGGTTTCACCGTCATTCATCCACTTTGCATAAGTACTAACAACTGTAGATCGCGAACAACCCACGAGTCGGGCAGTTTCGGAAATACTTGTTCCGAGCCTTCGAGCCATTACAATCTGCCCCCTATCAAAGTCGCTTAGATCCGCAGCCTTTCCCGTCACACACAGAAGTAAGTGAAAGAATGATTCTTCAGATTCTCCAGCAGCAGTTAAATACCACTTCCAGCTGATCACGTGCCTTCCACGTCATCCAGGCGAGTTCATTGCAAAATGTAGGGGTGGTCATAATGTTTTGGCTCTTGAGTGTATTTACTAATGTTTTACACCAATGGATTCAATTTGATTTTTATAAGAGGGGGAGGAGACTGTTTTTCAGAAAGGAATTTTAGAATGGTCGCATCTTTTTTTTCGTCTTGATTTTATGCAGAATAGGAAATTTTAAATTTTATGCTTGCCAAAAACTACTTTATCTCGATGTATGCAATTTATTTTCCAAAAATAAGGGGCCTGATAGCCAAGTGGCTAGCGCTCAGTCTCTCGGTCCCACAGATTCTCCACAGTGTGTTTATTGGGGTTCGGATACCACTTTAAACCACAGGTCCCAGTCTAATAGGATCATAGAGCATTGTGGTGGCAGTGTTACACGCGTCCGTAACATATCTTCAAGCAACACGTGTCCCCTGTGTAGTGCTAAATGAGTAACGTCGATGCGGCCCTTGCTTATGGAATAAAGATAAGTTTCTAAGTATTTGTCAGCTGTATTAGGAAAAGAAAATCTTCCAAAAATATTGATCCACAGAATATCTCTTCTTTTTCAAAAATAGTGGGACGAAATTGAGCCAAACGGTATGTCTTTCTGAAATTAATTTCAAAATGTACTTGAGGTAAGACCATTTTCGATCTCTTCTCTTTTTGACTTGATGTAGACTTCGAAAATTAGGATCGCCAAAAACTGCTTTATCTCGATTTATCTTCTAAGTATGATGATACTGAGATTACTTTTCTTTCCGAAAATAACAAGACGAAATTGAGCCAAAATCTTTATCGCATTAAAGTTGGCGCTGCATCGCCTTTTGATTATTTTTTCCTGAATATTTTCTTAGAAAACAGAAACGTGGTACGAAGAGATTTTGAAGATTCCGTAAAATATCTGCTATTCTTCGTGTATTCACTTAATAAATTTATTTAACTATGTGTTCAATAAAAACAGATATAAACAAGCAATATAAAAAAAAAATTTAAATTCAATTCCTACTTTTTTTTTTTTTCACTATATTGCAGAAAGTCCTTTATAAATAATTTTCATTCATTCATTTTTTTAAGTTAAAAAAATTTCTTCTCTCTCTCACACACTTTCTCTCTCTCACATACACACTTTCCATCTCTCTGACTAATTTATTCACAGTTTCCATTTTGTTCTCTCCTTGACTCAGACTAGAACCCAGAATGAAAAAAGAATCTGAAAAAGAAATTTTTTTTCTACGATCTACACTCTTCGCCACTGACGGTATTTATTCCTACATTTATATCTTGCTAAATATCTTATATAAGAGAAATTTTTTTCTCCCATTTAAAACTAAAATGAATGAATTAAATTTAATTAACGAATTAATATTTAAAAAAACTGTATTATCATCAAGTAACATCCACTACAAGTTTGAAAAAATGTATTTGAACTTGAGTGGATGGTTAAAAAGTATTTTATTAACGATTGAAAATTTGAACAAGATATATAAATATATATATAGGGAGAGTGGGAACTAATAGTAGGAATTGAAAAATAGATATAAAAATGAATATTTTGTTTGCAACGCTGATCGACTACGATAGTAATTGGCATATATAGTAGGAATTTATTATCCCTTGCTGTCATATCTAGTACTAAGTAATTATTAATGTAATAAGACGGGTGAATTGTTTGGTATTTGATAGAGAAATATATTATATCTCAGAAATGAAAAAAAAAAATTCTCAAGGTATGGGGAACTTACGGGAACTGTAAGCGATGGGAAAATCTCTTAATAAGCTCACTGCAGCTCAGACGATTTCAGGATGTTTAATAATTCCTAATTCATTTTATTTTGAGGGAGATTAATTAGGAGGTACACGGAATTTATGTATATGCAAAGGATAGAATAGTTTTTTTATATATAAATTAATTGTGCTTTTATGAAGCACATATTTACGTATAGCGAGTATGGATTTATCATGCAAACTGATTGTGTTTCAAGATAGTCTCTTTTCTATTGTGTTTGATTTTTTTTATCACATATTTCGTGCCAGTTTTAAAACACACATAAATAAAATCACTTGAAAATCGGCTATTATTTTAAATAAAAGTTTTGAAAAGAAAGTTTCTCGTGCTGCTCGAAAAGATTAATCTGTTTTAAATAATAACTTATACTCTCACTTATTTTTTATTTTATAGATTCACTTTTTTTTAATTGTTTTTTTGGGCCAAATTCCAGGCTCTTATGGAATGCCACTTTTTTAATATTTAGGTTGCTGGCACTGTCCTTGACATCTGTGGAAATTCGACGTCAAAATATTCAATAGTGTTTGAGTTACGCTTGGCTTTGTGAGACGCTAAAAATGATTCCGGCGATTTTTGAAATGTTTGAATTAATTGAGAAAAAGAAATCGACGAAGCTCATGATTGGGTGCTTGCAAACCGTCGATTTACAATTAGGGACATTGCTGATGATGTTGGAATTTCAAAGGATAGGTCAATTCCATTCTGGGCCTCAAACGCGTCAAATGTCAATTGGCACCGAAAACACTGAATGCGCCAGCTCACCCTACATTGATTCTTCGTGACGTTTTTGCCAAAAAAGAAACCTATATCGTTCCACAATCACCGTGTTCACATCGGGTGACTTCTGCCTATTCCCTAAACTCAAAAGACCACTCCGCGAACACCGTTTTGAGTCGATCGAAGAGCTTCAACGTGAATCGACGCGCTATCTTTTTTTTGATGGTCATCCCTGCATAAGTGCATTGTGCCCTGAGGGGAATCACTTAGAAGGCGATGAAATAAATTTGGGAGAATAAATAAAGAGTTTAAAAAAATGGTTTACTTTTTGGGCACAGTAGTATACCTACCGATATTTTATTGCTGCTTCCTCTATTTTATTTGCTGTATGATACAACTATTTTGCACGTTTCGCCAAAGTATAATTGGTCAACAAAAAATCGCCAAGAATAAGTTAAGCAACAAAACTCTGAAATACACGCATAAAACGATTACTAAATTATATATTGATAAAAAATTATTTTAGCTAAGTATTATAGCTGTTCATTCCAAATAAATCTTAAAAACAGTACATTCTCAAAAAAATTTCGTTCAATATATTGAAGACTAATCTCTGTCTATATTGCTACAGGTTTTGATATAAATCTTAAATGAACAGTTCAATACATTGAACACAAATCAAAAAAATTTCGTTCTATTTTCGTTCAATATATGAATGAATACAAATCAGCGGTCAAATTTCGTTCTGTATTCGTTCAATATATGAATGAATACAAATCAGCGGTCAAATTTCGTTCGATATTCGTTCAATATATGAATACAAATCAGAATACAAATCAGCGGTCAAATTTCGTTCGATATTCGTTCAATATATGAATGAATACAAATCAGCGGTCAAATTTCGTTCTATATACTTTGAATATATGAAAGAAGAAACCAGACCAATCACCTAATGTTAAGTTGGATATCCCCACTTATTGATGGAGGGTAGTTTCTTATTAATATGCAGTCTCGGAAAGTCTTATCAGATAATATTTATCAGTAATTCCACATTTTGTTGAAAAATGTTACTGAGAAAGCATAGGTGAGTGATTTAAAATAGCATTTAAGTTCCTACTTTTTCGAAGGAATGGGACAAGTATCTCGATGGGCAATAAAAAAAAGCACGAGAAATGATGAAAAATTTATAAAAGTTGAAAAATACATACCAGAAGAGTTTGAAAACATTTACGAATACATTTTCCAGGGGTCTGCTGTAACAGCAGGCTCCAACAAGATGTCAGAATCACAGAATCAGTTGGTGCAGATTTTTAGAAAAACATTTTGGGGTTATTTTTTTTATAATAAATGCACAAAAAGAAAAAATGTAAGAAAATAATAATAAAAGTAATAAGAATGTTTTTTTTATAAAGTCATTTTGTTACTTCATTCTCAGTAAAAGCGTTTTGTTATTCGATTCCTAGCATCAATTTCGAAAAGAGAAAATCTCGAAAAGCGTAATAGTCACTTTCCCTGACACAATTTCTTTAAAGGAAACCATTTCAGCGTGTTATGAAGTAACACATTAGTTAGAAGTTTCAGAAAAAAAATCTTACATCAATAGTTTGAAAAGAAATTCAATTTTTTGATTTTTAATGAAAAATATAAAAAATCTGAGACGAGTCCTTTTCGAAATTCATAATTTAATTTAATTCATTTAAATTAACTAGTCTTAAACTAGTCACAAGTCTTAAATTTTGACGTATTAAACGATATGTTTTTCACCAAGGAATTTTCTGTTTCTATTGATGCAGATTATGAAACTGATGATAGTTTAGATTCGGATGGAATTGTAGGTAGCTTAATACATCTCTTGTGATTCTGGATTGTACTGTTTTTTAATTTTGTGCCTTTTCCGCAACATTTCAGCTTTTTCTGCAACAGATATTTGTATGTTTCATTTAGTTTTGGCAGTATGCCTGGTTTTTAACGAACATCAATAGCAGTGGGAACGAATTTGGATATAGACGGAGCCCTTATAAAGTGTACAGAAGCAGCAGTCAGAACGTATTTGTTTTGAACAAGAAGGAAGTATAAATTTTGAAGTGGAAGATAAATTAGTCCTGTAATATTACTATCAGTCATTACAGAGATTGGATATTTGAAGGTCGAACTATTTGATGAGCTCTATGTGTTTTTTTTAATGTTTATTTCCTGGATAGTGCTAAATCAGTAACGACGGGGCAACGTTTGCCTAAGGCATCCAAGACAATTGTCTAAGTGTTTGCCAGCTGCATTAGAACAAAAAAGAAAAAGAACTTTTGAGAGGTGTGACTGGATATTATCCATATGTTGAGAGAATAATCCGTGACTGAATATTATTCACGCATTGAATATCCTGAATATTATCCTTATAGTGTCGTTTACACTATTCACTATACTAGAATAGATGTTTCACTATAATAGAGTAGTTTTCTAATGTGAATATCAATCCTTTTATTCCAACGAAGGACTAACCTGAATAAGAAATATAATTTCCTGTTAGTATTTATATTTAGAATGTCGCAATCTTAGTGGAACACAAAGCGAAGCCATTTAGAAATTTCAGCGAAAATGTTTATTTCACAAAGTCTTGAAATTTGAGTGGGAGGCCTAACTCAAAATTATTAACTTCGTCTCCTTGATCTATTGAATTCAATCTATGTATTCTCAAGAACTTACAAAGCAAAAGTTCTTCATAAAAATTCCTTTTGAAGAAACCATAGATATTATTTTTGTACTAAAAGAAAAAAAGTATTATATTCCCCCTTATAAGTTATATATTAAATTCTACCTTCCTTTATCAAGAAGGAAAACGACTATTGGTTAAGACATGTTATATAGAAAAACACTTTTTCTTTAAACACTGAAAAGATTTTTAAATCGTGTGTGTAGAAAAAAAAAATACAATAGTGCTTAAATAATTCGATATATCATTGTAGAAGAGACATCTGCATTTATTTATTCCTTAAAAATTAAATCAATAAAACGATATGCGTTTCAATCATTTTAAGATTATTAAACTAATAAAAACAATAATTTAATGCCTTATGACCAAAACCTAAGAAATATCTTAGCTGTTTTCTCTTTATATATATATATGTATCCATGGCACATAATAATGATATATGACATATCAATAAATAAATGAACATACACTTATGACGGACAAGATGCAAGATTCGAGCAAAAACAAATATTGATTCCAGATAGTTCCATAGATTCCCTTTTTTTTATTTATGCTCAGTCAGTTATGCATTTCGGGAAATTCAAAATTTTTTTTTAATTTCAAGAAAAATGCAATTTTACAAAAGTCTCAGAATTTTTGAACTGCTAATCTCTTGCTTTGAATTTAGCTTGATTTCATAAAAAATTATTTTAACATCCGATAGTTATTATTATTCCATTATTTTGGCACCATATAGTTCGCGAATTTTCGTATTTGGCAAAGAGATATTCAAGTAAAAAGAGATTTAGGCGTACTTTTATAATAAATAAATATTTCTTTACAAACTTGTATATATATATTCTTTTACCATAGTTAATAATAATGAATATTTCAAAGCATGAATTCCAAACCCTCTTGAGTTTGGTAAATAAATTAAGAATATTTAAATACCGAAAAAATGTAACAATTTATTTAAAAATACCTTTATAAAAAGAATAAAAAAAAAAATAAACAAAAGAATTATTTACGTATGTGCTGCATTTCATACTAAATTACATCATACGTTTACTATATCTTTACAAGAAAAAAGGTTAGTTCCCACATTATAACAGTAAAAATTAAAAGAAAAACATTTAATTCCGTAAAAAATATCTTAGAAAAACATCAAACAACCGTAAAAAAAAAAAAAAAAAACTAAAACAAACAACCGTAGAAAAACATCTAAACAGACATCTAAAATAAACAACCGTAGAAAAACACGTAAACATTCGTAACTCCCATTAAAGCCATATCAAATCATTCACAGATGATTTCATTTCATCCGACATTACTTCAAAAATAATTTTTGAGATTGTTATAAATATATTTCCACTTTAATTTATAGTATTATTTAAACCATCTTGGAAATATATGGTATCTTTTCGCAAGATCATTAGGTATGTACCTGATAGTATTTTTAATCAATTCAAAATATATTTCTAATTTTACTTCTTAAATTATAGTTTTAGAATTTTTATCTGAGTGCCATAAATTTTTTTTGTTTAAAAAGAATGAACGAGAGGAAAAGTCATTAGATCATAATCTGGGAACATTTGGATTGAGAATTCGTCTCTGATGGGTGTCATATCTAGATGACGATTTTGCGATGTCAAACTTTTTCACAGATGATTTAATCGATAGAGCGATATATATGACACTTTTTAGATGCTACTATCAATTCATGTCATTCACATTTTACAGTGAGAAAGATATTGAATCCATAAGAAATATGCAAAATTTATATAGAAAATAATATTTAAAAATCAAATTCATTTTATATAACATTTATTTATAACGTCTGTAATTCACACAAATGAATCAGTTGGAGTTTTAAATAAATTCTAAATTGTAAAAATGCTACTGATTAAATTTTTTAAAAATTGAAAGTTGTACATTCATTTTCCTTCAAAACAATAAATATGCCATTAAGTACGATGGCGTTATCAAACATTTTAAATTCAAAATAATTATTAAAGCAGAAGTTTTTTTTAAGTTATTATTGTAAAGTTGTTGGAAGTTGTTATTGTAAAATTGTTGGAAATTGATGTTGTAAAGTTGTTGTAAGTTGCTGTTGTAAATTTGTTGTAAGTTGCTGTTGTAAATTTGTTGTAAGTTGCTGTTGTAAAGTTGCTGTTGTAAAGTTGCTGTTGTAAAGTTGCTGTTGTAAAGTTGTTGTTGTAAAGTTGTTTTTTTCTAAATAGGATACAACATATTCTATAGCTATGCCTTTCGATAATATACCTTAGTATCGCATATATTTTTAATCAGATTTAATTTTAAATATTTTTATTTCAAAAGAAAATTATAAAAATACACCCAGTTACATGAAATATACCAACTAAATTTCTTGTATTATGCAGACTTAAGAAGTGGATACACATTCTTTTTATTATAAAAAAAGATAGTATATATTGTATTGTTTCATCATAAATTTTAAATAAAAATAATTTAATTCGATGATACTATACAGAAATAAAGTTTCCTGAAAAATGAAGATTTAAGATTTTGAGAATCACTATATTTATCCCTTCATAACTCAATACATTAATATGTTTTTAAATTATAATTATATTTTATGTCATTCCTATTTGCCGGAAATTAATATTTAGAATCAAGAAGAAATCTTACCTTCTATTTCTTCACGTCGCTTCCTTCTTATTACTTTGACCGATGCAGAACCTTCTTTAAAAATGTTCCTTGTCTTGAGTTACAAACCATAAAAATCAAAGAATCCGGTGCCGGCAATTTCATTTCAGTAAATACGTGAGTTCAGAAGAAATTGCGTACAAGAGCGGCTTCCCTTGAAGATTTCAAAAACAAACAAGCAGCTCTTGTAAACACATGAAGCCATTTTTATCAAGAATGGAAGAAAAATAATGAAGATTCTTCTAAAATCGAATTTCGAATGTTTGTTGACATGACGAGGGAGTTATATCAGCGGAATTTCCTTTTTTTCTTATTGGATTTATGAAATAGATTTTTAGTTTTTAATGAAGCAGAGAGGAACCTATACATTTTTGCGATATTATGACACGTTTCTATGAAGTTTCAAAGTAAAAGCAATAAATTCTCGTGAAAAGAAATATTTTTTTTGGAAGAAATTAATCTGAAAATATTGTTGTTACAATGTCGAAGGAATGTCTTTGATCGAAGATTTTTTTGTTTACCTTCTAAACACAGCTAATGGACACAGAAAGAAGTTATTGAAACTATTTTATCAATAACAATAAAATTGAAGTTGTAGTTATGTAAAATTCTTCTTTAGACGATATATTTTAGTTTGGGGAAAGTAGTTTTAAAAACGCTTAGTAAAAAAAAAATAAAAAACACATTTATGTATTTATTAAGATAAGCGGACAAGATAAATAAAATTATAATACGATTGAAAAAAAAAATGAAAATACTTTATGCTATTCTAGAAAATACTGTTAGATACCGTTATTTAGTTCAAAATTAGTGTCATTTTTAAATCATTTATTATTACTGGAAAAAAATATGCACCAAGAAGAAACTGTGCTTTGCATTCAAACGTGGCATGAAATTAAGTCTCAAGAAGATTTGCTCATGATGCGAAATGGATCTTGATTAGATGCAGAGATTTGCCTTCAAAAAGAAAACAGCTGTCTGATGACCAAGCGGCTACCACTATGGCTTTTGGTTACCACAGGTTTCAGGTCCCAATACTGACGCTGGCATGGATATATGTTAGTAATTCGGAATTCACTTTAAACTCGGGACCTGATGACTGAGTGGCTACCGCTCTCTCGCTTGGTACCATAGGCTTCGGGATCGAGTCCCGACAGTGCCATGGATGCTTGTTGTGGTTCGGAATCCCTTTAAATTGTAGGTCCCAGTCACATATGACCGTAGAGCATCACAGAGCCCAATCAGACTTCTTCTTACCCAAATCATTCCCAAACTGTAAATGGCAACTCAATTCTAGAAGCAGTGATGCGGTGTGGTATAGTAGTATCAATAGACTTTAAATTGTAGATCATTATATAATTAGTTTAGTTCTAGTGCGAAAAAAAGTGATAATAGAGTAATAAAACAAACCAGAAAGGAAATAGTATTTCCTTTGTTGTTCTTTTGGAGTCTACTTTTCGGCAATTTATTTGTTGTAGATACATATCCGACAGTATGATCGATGAATTATTCTGTACCTAAGTTGTACTGAATCAAACAGTTGTTCAGTATGGGAATTAATAGACGAATAAGGTTACATAAAACATGAAGTTAAGTTTCATGAAAAATTAAGTGTTAAGATTTGGAGGATCGCTATATTTATCCTTTCACAGTTCAATATACTAATATGTTTTAAAATTAGAATCACATTTTATGTCGTTCCTATTTGCCAAAGGTCTATATCATTATCTGTCTATAGATTACATTATATATAAATTACAGTGCAATTCTACAGCGCCTATCGATTACAGTGCAATTCTACAGTGCCTATCGAGTACAGTGCAATTCTACAATGCATATCGTTTACAGTGCAATTCTACAATGCATATCGTTTACAGTGCAATTCTACAATGCATATCGTTTACAGTGCAATTCTACAATGCATATCGTTTACAGTGCAATTCTAAGGCGCATATCGATTTCAGTATTCTTTTTCCTATTTCTTAGTTAGACCGACTTCTAATTCGGACCCACACTGGGCAATTATAAATATAGTATACATTGTATTGTTTATTAAAGATTTAAAATAAAAATATTTTAATTCGATGATTAAAGAAATTACAATAACGTTTCATGAAAAATGAAGATTTAAGATTTGGTGAATCATACAGTTCAATATACTAACATGCTTCTAAATTAGAATTAAATTTTATTGTCGTTCTTATTTGCCGGAGATTAATATTCAGAATCAAGAAGAAATCCCTACCTTCCATTTCTTCACGTCGCTTCCTTATTGCTTTGACCGATGCAGAACGTTCTTAAAAAAATGTTCGTTGTCTTGAGTTACAAACTATAAAAATCAAAAGAATCCAGTGCCGGCAGTTTCATTTCGGTAAATACGTGACTTCAGAAGAAAATTGCATACAGGAGCGGCTTCCTACTGAAGATTTCAAAAACAAACAAAAGCAGCTCTTGTAAGCACATAAAGCCATTTTTATGAAGAACGGCAGAAAAATAATGAAGATTCTTCTAAAATCGAATTTCAGATGTTTGTTGACATGACGAGGGATTTATATCGGCGGAATCTTCTGTTTTGTCCTTATTGGATTTATGAAATAGATTTTTAGTTTTTAATGAAGCAAAGAGGAACCTATACATTTTTGCTGTATTATGACACGTTTCTATAAAGTCTCAAAGTAAAAGCAATAAATTTTCGTGACAAGAAGTATTTTTTTGTAAGAAATTAATCTGAAAAGATTGTTGTTGGATTGTCGAAGGAATGCCTTGGATCAAAAAAATTTTTTTCCTTATCTTCTAAACCCAACTAATGGACGCACAAAGAAGTTATTGAAACTATTATACCAATAACAACAAAATAGAAGTTGTAGTTATCTAAAGTCTTCATCAGATGCTACATTTTAGTTTGGGAGTAGTAATTTTTAAAAACACCTCTAATAATCTTGACTTGAAAATGAATATTCTACTCCCCTTCCTTTAAGGTTTCAGGTTCGAGTCCCGGTGTTGCTATGGATGTTTGTAGTGGTTCGGAATCCACTTTAAACTTTAGGTCCCGGTCGTTTTAGTCTAACGTGTACACAAGATGACCGTAGAGTGACAAACCAAACGAAACCCTTCCTTTAAAGAATATTGTATACATTTACAATAGGCATTACATGAACATTGTATATATTCTTTTAAACCAAAATTGCATACATTTACAACTCGCTATGTTATTGCTGGCGCCCAGTGACACAAGTTTCAGGTACGAATCCCCGCGGTGCCATGGATGTTTGTAGTAGTTCGGAATCCCCCTTTAAACAGTAAGTCCCGGTCTTTTTGTAGTGCGTAGGGCTGAAAATCCTACTTTGTAAAAATGAAAACTCCTGTCTCGAAATTTGTCAGTAGGCGGATGACCATGGTCTCACATGGACTATAGTTATTTAATTAAAAAAAAAAAAAAAAGCTTAATAAAGAATTCCCATTTATGTGTTTTTTAAGATAAAGAGACAAAATAAAGAAAATTATAATAAGATTGAAAAAAAAATGAAAATACTTTATGCTATTCTAGAAAATACTGTTAGACACCGATATTTAGTTCAAAAATAGTGTCATTTTTAAATCATTTATCATTACCGGGAAAAAAAATATGCACCTAGAAGAAACTGTGCTTTACCCCAAATTTGGCATGAAATGAAGTCTCTAGAAGATATGTTCATGATGCGAAACGGATCTTGATTAGTAGAATAGATTTATCATCAGAAAGAAAACAGCCATCTGATCACCAAGCGGCTAGCACTATGACCTTTGCTTATCACAGGCGTCAGGTCCGTATCCTGACGGTGGCATGGATGTATGTTAGTAATTCGGAATCCCCTTTAAATATGAGCCTGATGGTTGAATGGCTAGCGGCGCTCAGTACCATAGGTTTCGGGTTCGAGTGCCGACAGTGCCAGGGATGTTTGTTGGGGTTCGGAATCCACTTTAAACTGTAGGTCCCAGTCTCATATGACAGTAGAGCATCACAGAACCCAATCAGATTTTTTTTTCTCACCCACATCATTCCCAAACTGTAAATGGCAACTCAATTGTAGGCAAAGTGATGTGGTGTGGTGTAATAGTAGTAGTAATCCACTTTAAACTGAGAGATCACTATCTAATTAGTTTAGTTCTGGTGTGAAAAAAAAATCATAGTAGTGAAATAAAACAAACCAGAAAGAAAAAGTAACTTTGTTGTTTTGTTGGAGTCTACTTTTCGGCAATATATTTTTTGTAGAAATATTTTCGACAGTATAATCGATGAATTATTCTTTACCTAAGTTGTACTGAACAAACACTTGTTCAGGTATGGGAATTAATAGATAAATAAGGTTACATAAAAAACTAAGTTAAGTTTAATGAAAAATGAAGATTCAGGATTTGGAGAATCACTATATTTATCCCTTCACAGTTCAATACACTAATATGTTTTAAAATTAGAATTACATTTTATGTCATTCTTATTTGCCGGAGATTAATATTTAGAATCAAGAAGAAATCTTACCTACCATTTCTTCACGTCGCCACCTTATTACTTTGACCGATTCAGAACCTTCTTTAAAAAAATGTTCGTTGTCTTAAGTTACAAACTATAAAAATCAAGGAATCCGGTGCCGGCAATTTCATTTCAGTAAATACGTGACTTCGGAAGAAATTGCGTAAAAGAGCAGTTTACCCCTGAAGATTTCAAAAACAAACAAGCAGCTTTTGTAAGCACATAAAGCCACTTTTATCGAGAATGGAGGAAAAGTAATGAAGATTCTTCTAAAATTGAATTTCAGATGTTTTGTTGACATGACGAGGGAGTTATATCAGCCCAATTTTCTTTTTGTTTTTATTGGATTTATGAAATAGATTTTTAGTTTTTAATGAAGCAAAGAGGAACCTATACATTTTTGCTGTATTATGACACGTTTCTATGGTTTCAAATTAAAAGCAATAAATTCTCGTGACAGGAATGTTTTTTTTATAGAAATTAATCTGAAAAGATTGTTGTTGGATTGTCGAATGAATGCTTTGGATCAAAAATATTTCCTTTCTTTGCCTTCTAAACTCAGTTAATGGACACAGAAAGAAGTTATTGAAACTATTTTATCAATAGCAACAAATTTGAAGTTGTAGTTATCTAAAATTATTCTTCAGGTGCTACATTTCAGTTTGGGAAAAGTAATTTTTAAAAAGCTTAGTAAAAAAATCCAAATTTACGTATTTATTAAGATAAATAGACAAAGTAAATAAAATTATAATAAGATTGAAAAAATAAAATGACATTATTTTATGCTATTTTAGAACATGCTGCTTTCTTCTTTTAGTTCAGAATAATGTCATTTTTTAAGATACTCATTATCACGTGAAAAAATATGCACCAAGAAGAAACTATGCTTGGCCTCTAAACTTTACATGAAATTAAGTCTTAAATCTCAAGAAGATATGATCATGATGCGAAATAGATGGTTTGTCATTCTGCTGTCATTTTTCGCACTTTTAGGTTAATTACACCCGGACCTACAGTTTAACTTGGATTACGAGCCATTGAGTATCACCTAAGGCACCACCAGGATTCAAATCTGAAGCCTATGGTAACTGAAGGCCACAGTGTTAGTAAATTGGCCATCAGGTGGAGTGGAAAGACTCTTTATTAGATGAATAGATTTGCCATCAGAAAGAAAACAGCTGTCTGATTTCCACTGTGGCCTTTGGTTACCACAAGCTTCAGATTCGAATTCTGAAGTGGAATGGTTGTTAACAATTCGAAATCTACTTTAAACTGTAGATCCTGTCTAATCAGTCCTAGTTCGCAAAAAAAGAGCCCGTAGAGCAACAAAACAAATCAGAAAGAAAGCAGTACTTCCTTTGTTGAACAACTCTAACAGAAGAGTGTACTTTTCGGCAGTTTATTTGTTGTAGAAATATATCCGACAATACAATCAATTAATTATTGTACTACTGAATAAATAGTTGTTCAGGTATGAGAATCAATAGATGAATAATGTTAGATATGCATCGTTCATGACGTCAGAACCGGTAGAATCTGCTTTCCGATAATTAAAAATTTCATTCCATGATTCTAGTAAATTGTAATTCAGAAGCATCCTCGTTAGCACTACAGGATAAAAGAAGTGGCATCCTTAGTGCTAACGAGGATGCCACGATTTCACTACCTTAAAAATAACTTTCAGGTAAGTGATTAAATGGTTTTTTTTTTTTATGACATAAGGGTTAGTTTTGACCAAGCTGAACTAAACAAACGGTAAAATTTCAAGAAGAATAATTTCCATGCACTTTCATGTGGTTATTTGGTCTTAAGATGCTATTATCTCATGGATCAATAAGCCCCAGGACTAATTAATAAAACAACAAATTTTGATAAAACTTTTTTTTTTTATACATCAACATAGTCTCCTACAAATGCGATACATTCGAATCTGGAAAATACGGTCTCTGCGGAAGCAATTCGAAATTCAATTCTTTCAATTTGGGCCAACGTAATCACCACATTATGAACAGGGTGCATTGTTTTGGTGAAAGAGCTAATTTTTCTTCTTTAAATGGGGCTGTTTATTTGCGATTTCTGCCTTCAAAAACTCCAATAGCGCTATGTAATATTCGGTATTGGTTTTTTTTCTTTTTCCAAGTAGTCGATGAACATTACACTATGCGCTCTGCAAAATATGGCGTCCATAACTTTTCTGGCTGACTATTGAACCTTGGTCGATTCAGACTGCTTTCAACGACTGCTATCTTCTCAGTTGATTGCCGATTTGAGTTCGGAAAGTAGTGGTGAATTCATGCTCCATCAATTGTCCATACACAGTCCAGTCACATTAATGTGACCACCTGTCAAACGCCAGAATAACCACCTTTGGCAGAGCGGACCTCTGCGAGACGCAGGAAGAGAGTCAATTAGGTTTCTGAAGGTGTTCACTGGGATGTGAGCCATGGCGACTCCAGTGAACCATATTCATATAATTATCCAGTGAAAATAGATGGTGGTCACATTAATGTGACTGGACTGTGTATAAACGAAAACATTCCTGTTTATTTTGCTTAAATAGTGTCGAATACCTTTCTGGATCAACGGCGCATTATTGTTTATGCTCCACTGTCAACGAACGCGGCACCCATTTGGATTTTTATTTTCATGTCCAACTATGCATGGGATACAGTGTAAACAATACCGAATGTTATCTTCAGGATGCCAGCTACCTCATTCAACTTCACTTTGCGATTGTCTATCATGATTTTGTGGTTTGTTTTGTTGCTCTATGGTCATTTTTGTGCACAGTTTAGGCTTACTAGATCGAGAGACTAGATGGGACAGTTACGGGGATTCCTAACCACTCACAAACATCCTTGCCACCTCCGAGATTCGAACCTGAGCTTGTGGTACCGACGGCCAAAGCGGTAGTCGATTGGCCATCAGGCAGCTAATGAATTTGTAGATTTTTTTTTCATTTTCTTTTGGAGTAATTTGGTGGTAAATGGATTCATCTGATCAAGATCCATTTCGAATCATGAGCATATCTTCTTGTGACTTAATTTCAGGCCAAGGTTTTAGGCAAAGCACAATTTCTTCTTGGTGCATATATACTTTTTTACTATGATAATTTTAACTGTGTATTAAAAGTGACACTATTTTGAACTAAAAAGAACTATATCTAACAGCATTTTATAGAATAGCATAAATGACTTCTTTTATTTTTTCAATGTTATTATAATTTTCTTTTATTTTGTCTAATTATCTCAATAAATAGATAAACTTGGATTTTCTTATTAAACCTTTTTTAGACTTACTTTTCTCAAACTAAAAATATACCATCTGAAAGAAGAATTTTAGATAACTACAACTTCAATTTTGTTGTTATTGGTGTAATAGTTTCCATAACTTCTTTCTGCGTCCATTAACTGGGTTTAGAATGAAAAGAAAAGAAAAAATTTCGTTCCAAAACATTCCATCGACAATCCAACAACAATCTTTTTCAGATTATTTTCTATAAAAATATTTCGTGTCACGAGAATTTATTGCTTTTATATTTGAAACTTCATAGAAACGTGTCATAATATAGCAAAAATGTATAGGTTCCTCTTTGCTTCATTAAAACTAAAATTCTATTTCATAAATCCAATAAGAACAAAAAAGAAGATTCTGCTGATATAACTCCCTCGTCATGTGGACAAACATCTTGAAATTCGATTTTAGAAGAATCTTCGTTATTTTTCTTCCATTCTCGATAAATATGGCTTTATGTGCTTACAAGAGCTGCCATTGTTTGCTTTTGAAATCTTCTGGGGTAAACTGCTCTTGTACGCAATTTCTTCCGAAGTCACGTATTTACTGAAATGAAATTGCCGGCACCGGATTCTTTTGATTTTATAGTTTGTAACTCAAGACAACGAACATTTTTTAAAAGAAGGTTCTGTATCGGTCAAAGTAATAAGATGGCGACGTGAAGAAATAGAAGGTAAGATTTCTTCTTGATTCTAAATATGAATCTTCGGCAAATTAGAACGACATGAAGTGTAATTCTAATTTAAATGCATATTAATGTATTGAACTGTGAAAGGAGAAAGATTATGATTCTTCAAGTCTTATTCTTCTCTTTTTCATGAAAGTTTATTTCTTTTGCAGTGTCGTCGAGTTAAGTTATTTTTATTTAAAACATCAATGGAACAATACAATATATACTATTTATAATTTTTCCTTATAATAAAAATTATTTATATCTACTTTTTATATTTGTATAATACAAGAAATATTTAATATATAATATAAAATTTTATTCTTCATTTTTCATGAACCTTCATTGCAATTTCTTTGTAGTAACATCGAATTAAATGATTTTAATTTGAAAACTATAATAAACAATACAATATATACTATATTTATAATTGTCTTATGTGGGTCCGGATTAGAAGTCGGTCTAACTGAAAAAAAAAGGCACTATAATCGATTTGCACGGTAGAATTGCACTGTAATCGATATGCACTATAACCCATGCATGTCGTAAAAGGGAACTAAAAATGAGTATCCAGTGCCTAGGGATATTACAAGGTGGTGTAAAGTCAGATTTCTCTCTTTGGGTTACACACGTTCAGTAATCTTAATCTTCAATCATATACAATATTTTTTTGGGCATTTACAACTGGTCCCTAATTGTACCGAATTTTTAATTTTAACTTTTTATTTTTATCTTACTTTTATTTAATTTTAGTATTTTTAGAATTTTTTTTAAATTTTAGAAACTTTAATTTTTTTATCAAAAACTAACATTAAGCAGCCTATTTTATTTTTTCAATCTTATTATAATTTTCTTTATTTTGTCTTATTATCTCAATAAACAAATAAATTTGATTTTTATTAATTTTTTTGTAAAATTACTTTTAACAAATTAAAACATACTATTTGAAGAAGAATTTTAGATAACTACAACTTCAAATTTGTATGTATTGATATAATAGTTTCAATAACTTCTTTCCTTGTCCACTAACTGGGTTTAGAAGGTAAAGAAAAGAAAAGAAAACGTTCGATCCAAGACATTCCATCGACAATCCAACAACAAACTTTTCAGATTATTTTCTATAAAAATATTTCGTGTCACGAGAATTTATTGCTTTTACATTTGAAACTTCATAGAAACGTGTTATAATACAGCAAAATGTATAGGTTCCTCTTTGCTTCATTAAAAACTAAAAATCTATTTCATAAATCCAATAAGAAAAAAAAGAAGATTCTGCTGATATAACTCCCTCGTCATGTGGACAAACATCTGAAATTCGATTTTAGAAGAATCTTCATTATTTTTTCTTCCATTCTTGATAAAAATATTTTTATGTGCTTACAACTGAGCTGCTTGTTTGTTTTTGAAATCTTCGGGGAAAGCC
The DNA here is from genome assembly GCA_021605095.1 of Caerostris extrusa. Taxonomy (NCBI): domain Eukaryota; kingdom Metazoa; phylum Arthropoda; class Arachnida; order Araneae; family Araneidae; genus Caerostris; species Caerostris extrusa. The sequence continues at coordinate 46,703 of BPLR01007275.1, forward strand.
GCTCTTGTACGCAATTTCTTCTGAAGTCACGTATTTACCGAAATGAAATTGCCTGCACCGGATTCTTTGATTTTATTTTTTAACTCAAGACAAGGAACATTTTTAAAGAAGGTTCCGCATCGGTCAAAGTAATAAGAAGGAAGCGACGTGAAGAAATAGAAGGTAAGATTTCTTCTTAATTCTAAATATTAATCTCCGGCAAATAAGAACGACATAAAATGTAATTCTAATTTAAAAAAACATATTAAAGTATTGAACTGTGAAGGGATAAACATAATGATTGTTCAAATATTATTCTTTCTTTTTCATGAAAAACTTATTGCAATTTTGTAGAATCATCGAATTAAAGTATTTTTATTTTTAAAATTTAATGAAACAATACAATATGTACTATATATATAACTTATTTTTATACTAAAAGTATGTGTATCTACTTTTAAGTTTGTGTAATACAACAAATAGTGTTGGTATATTTCATGTAAATTGAGTGTATTTTTGTAATTTTCTTTCATTTGAAAGATATTTAAAATTAACTATGCATAAAAAGATGCGATACAAAAAGTATATTATCGAAATGCAAAGCTATAGAATATGTTGTATCGTACGTAGAAGAAAACCATTCTTCAAATCTTATTCCTCATTTTTTCGTGAAACTTTATTGCAATTTTTTTTTGTAGTAACATTGAATTAAATTATTTTTATTTTAAATCTATATTTATAATTGCCCCATGTGGATACGGATTAGAAGTCAGTCTAACTGAAATGAAATAGGCACTGTAATCGATTATAATGTAATTGATATGCACTGTAGCCCATGTATAGCGTAAAACGCGACTAAAATGAGTATCTAGTGTCCGAGGATATAACAAGGTGGGGGTAAAGTCAGACTTCTCTCTTTGGGTCCTCCATGACTTTGTGCCGCAAGGTCAAGGACAAAAAAAGCTGCATTTTTACCCTTTATCAACATTGTGTTGGAATTGTTTTGAGAACATGCGGGTTTATTGACCAGAGATTTCAGCATCGTTTGGCCAGTAATAGCGGGCCTGATAGCCGAGTCGCTGGAGCTCCGTACCACAGGTTTCGGGTTCAAATCCCGCTGGTGCTATTGATATTTGTTAGTTGTTCGGAACCACTTTAAACCATAGGTCCCTGTCCCATATGACCGTAGAGCGTCATAGAGTCCAATCAGACCCACACCATTCCCAAATTTGTTTTTCTAATGCAGCTAGCAAACACTTAGACAGCTGTCTTGGATGTTAAGGCAAGCGCTGCATAGACGCTACTCACTTTGCATTTCCCAGGGGGCGTGTGTAACTTGAAGATAAGCCACGGACGCGGAGTAACAATACCCCTCAATGCTCTACGATTATATTAGATCAGGACCTACGGTTTAAAGTGGATTCCAACCTGGCTACAAACATCCATGGCAAAGCCAGGACTCGAACCCGAAACCTGTGGTACAAAGAGGCAGAGAGCTAACCACTTGGCCATTCAGTGGTCATTCTCGGCCTCATTCCCAAACTGTAAAGGGGCAACTCAGCTCTAAACACAGTGGTGTGGTGTGATGTGATGTGATGTGAATGTGGTGTGGTGTAATAGTAGTAGTAGAACAACAACAACAGCGTTTGAAATCAGAATACGACCAACAAATGATTATTTTCGACAGAGCCTGCCCGGATAACACTTTCCAAACCATCGTTGAGCTTGAACAGTATTTTTTCCAATTAGTTTTCAATTTTCAATTAGTTTCAGTCAAAGCAGTAGTTTTTCAACATACGAAATTCGAAAAATAATGCAATTTGGTAGACACACTGGGAATGATACCATTTGGAAGATTCGCACATTCCCACCATCCCTCACATCGAATGAGGAAATTTTTCCGTTTTATAGATCTAAAGTACACATGGGTTCGGTTAATTAGAAATGTTTCAAATTACTCTTTTTCAGTTCAATCAGGAACTTTACATTGCAAAAACCAAAATATATATTGTTTTCAAAAGTCTCTTATTGAAACATATTGTTTTATTTAAAATTTTAACAAGAAAAAATTGCTTTATTTTAATTTCTATGATTTGTATTATTTGAATTGAAGGATTAATGCTTTTATAGTACAGTTAAAATATTGTTTGGCACATGTGTTAAAATTTTAAATAATGCAATTTGGTGGAAAGATTCCTAGCGACGGCAATTGGAAGATTAGAACACTTCCACCAAGTCGGATGTTTTAATTTGTCACTCAAAGGAAATCTTTTTTTGCACACTTTAGGCTAATTAGATGGGACCTACAGTTTAACGTGGACTCCGAACCACTAACAAACATCAATACCACCGCCAGGATTCGAACTTGAAGTCTGTGTTACCAACTGCCAGAGCGCAATTGCCAGTTGGCCGAAAGGCAGCCAAATCGGAGGAAGAAACTTTCCGATTTGTAGATCAAACGTACACATCTTCTTCACAGCCCCATGTTGTGTTAAAGTCGCCTGCTTATTGGCAGATTTCAGGATAGGACATGTTTTTCTTTTTACACGGGTAGGGTTATCAACCGTACGTCCAATGCTCTACAGTTAAATTAGATTGAAACCTACTGTTTAAAGTTGATTTCTAACCATTATCAACATCCATAGTACAGCCGAATTACTCCCGAATCCAAAAACTGTTGCACCTAGTGCCAGAACGTTAGCTACACGGCCATCAGGATCCGGACGTACACATGGGTTCAGTTAATTAGCAATCTTTCAAATTACTCTTTTTCAGCCCTACCTGATCAAACTACCAGGTCGCGCAAGATATTAATGGCGCCTGGTGGTGCTCTGGTCTTTGGTAACCCAAGCTTCAGGTTGAACCTGTAGGTGTCATGGATGTTTGTTAGTGGTTCGGAATCCACTTTTAAGCCGTAGGTCCCGGTCTCATATGACCATAGAGCGCTACTGAGCCCTATCAGACTTCTTATTACCCGCATCATTCCCAAAATGTAAGGGGCAACTCAGCTCTACGCACAAGGATGTGGTGAGGAGTAGAAATAATAGTAGTAGTGGTAGTGGTTCGGAATCCACTTTAAACTGTAGGTCCCGGTCTAATTAGCCCTCGTGCGCACAAAATAACGGTAGAGCAACAAACCAAACCAAATCAGATCCAAATAATTTAATACAAAATCTTTTTTTTGTTTTGATAGTACAAGTTTCCATATTTAAATCGCAAACTAATATTCATAAATTTCTTAACGCAGAATAGATGGCCTGATAAAGATTAATGACAAAGATATTAAAGCCGGGGAACCGTCTCTCATTTAAGCTGACGCCAGCGCTTCAAATTGAATTACCATATCAGAAGAATGAAGGGGATAAATTTCCAGAAATCCCAAGAAAAACGTCGCCTCTGAGCAATATCTCCCGGTGTCATTTAAATATTTCATGAGAAGATTTTGGGATATTTAGTGTCAAATTATTGACAGAAAATTTAGCAAAAAGCGTAAACCTGCAGCGCATTAAAAACGCTTTTTTTGTTGATGTATTTTTAGCCTTCCACTTTACATATCAGCTACAGGAAATGGTAGTTAAGTCTCCTGTTACTCGAGTGAATGTAATAGGATTTCAAGTGATTTTCTAATCACTTCACAGTCTGGTTTAAATTTGATTTTGGCCTCTCTAGTTTTCTTTGCAAAGGATAATGATGACAGACGATCAATGTTGTGTAATGCTTAAATTACGGGAGTTTCAAAGTCTTTTGTTTGTGGTTTTATTAGATTATGCTCATTTGTGATTGCAGTAAAGTCCAGTTTAATTTGATCGCTACTTAAAGATTTTAATGGAAGTGATATTTAAATAAAGTAATGCTAATCAGCTTGTTAACATACGACAAATGATCATTATTTCATTGAATATATCTTAAATCCTTTCCCTGAATTACTTTTTGAGTGTTATTTGTGTCAAAGTAACTTACTTAAATATCCATTTTCTTTAGCTTTTTAATCTTATTTAGTATTTTGCATTAATTCTCAAAAAAGGATCTTCTATTCGTTTATGCTAGACATCTAGAAAATCATAATACCAGTTATGTTTAATAAACTGATATTGCTTTAATATCTACCTTACAATAACTTCAAAAAATAATAAATTATTACTTTCAGTTTTGCACATTTGGATTAATTAGACCGGAACTTACAGTTTAACGTGAATTCCGAACCATAACAAACATCAATACCTCCACCAGCATTCGAACCTGAAGCCTGTAGTAGGCCTCGAGGTTAGCCATAGGGTTGCCGATTCGGATGCATAAACTTTGATTTTCAGATCTAACGCACACATCTTCATTGGCGAAACAGCTCCATAGTGAGTCAAGGTCGTTTCCTTACTGGCAAATTTCGAGTCAGAAGATGGTTTCTTTTTCACGGGATAAGGTTGTCAGTTGTACGCTCCATGCTCATGTTCTACGGTCATATTTGATCGGCTTATAATCTACGGTCTTTTTAATGTCCGGTCTTTTTTCATTTAAAGTGCGTTCGAAACACTACCAACATCCATAGCACAACCGGACTCGAACCCAAAACCTGTTACACCTAGCGCCAGAGCGTTAGCCACACGGCCATCACTGGGGTTTGATGGGCATCACATGGGTTTGGCTAATTAGTAATGCTTCAAATTACTCTTTTTCAGTCCTGAATGTCAATGATCAAACTATCAGGTCACTCCAAATCCAAATATTTTAATACAAAATCTTGTTTTTGTTCTGCTAATACAGATTTTCATATTTAAATCGCAAACTAATAGCCATAAATTTCTTAACGCAGAATAGATGGCCTGATAAAGATTAATGACACAAATATTAAATCTGGGGAACCATCTCTCATTTAAGCTGACGCTTCAAATTGAATTACCATACCAGAAGAAAGAAGGATAAACTTCCACAAAAACCCAATAAAAACCTCGCCTCTGAGGCAATACCTCCCGGTGTCATTTAAATATTTCATGAGAAGATTTGGGGGTAATTAGTGTCGAATTATTGATAGAAAATTTAGCAAATCGTAAACCTACAGCGCATTAAAACGCTTTTTTTGTTGTCGTATTTTTAGCCTTCCACTTTACATATCAACTACAGGAAAAGGTAGTTAAGTCTCCTGCTACTGAGTGAATGTAATAGGATTTCAGAAGTGATTTTCTAATCACAGCCTCGTTTAAATTTGACTTTGGCCTCTCTAGTTTTCTTTGCAAGGGATAATGATGACAGACGAGCAATGTTGTGTAATGCTTAAATTACGTGAGTTTCAAAGTCTTTTGTTTGTGGTTTTATTATACCAGTTTGTGATTGCAGTAAATTCCAGTTTAATTTGATCGCTACTTAAAGATATTTTGGATGGAAGTGATATTTAAATAAAAGTAATGCTAATCATCTTGTTAACATACTGTACGACAAATGATCAGTATTTCATTGAATATTTCTTAAATTATTTCACTGAATTAATTTTTTGAGTGTTATTTGTTTCAAAGTAACTTATTTAAATATTCATTTTTTTCTTTAGCTTTTAAATCGCATTTAGTGTTTTGTATTAATCTTTTAAAGGTAATCTTTTCTTTTATGCTAGACACTGTAGAAAACCTAATGCAGTTATGTTTAATGAACTACTATTGTTTTAATATCTAAGTGAAAATAACTTCAAAAAAAAAAAAATTATTTTATTGTTCTTGCTTGTTTAATACAATGGCATTAAAATGCTGCAATTATTAAATAATTGTAAGAAAATTATTACAAGAGCAGCGTGCTAATTTAATTTAAACAATATATTTTCTAAATCACGGAGTCGACAAAAAATGTAAAACTTCGTTGTATGAGAAATATTTAATTTGGTTAACTTGAATTATCTCCATTTTGAATGATAAAGGAATAAAATATTTAAATGTTGTGTTACATCTTATTTTGTTTTTACAAAAAAACAGGCTAAGTATGGAATTATGTGATAATTTAAAAGCTGAAACCGATTTTGAATCCAGCATTGTTAACTAACGGTAAATTTCACTCAATTAATAAAGGTTTTTATATTCATATTTACATAGTGTGATCGTGTTCATTTTGATTGTTCCGTGTAACTTGTAACTTACCAAGGAAAGAAGACTTTTCTCAACAAATATATAATTTTTCAAGGACAATGTACAGTTATTCCATGAACATTTTTCGGAATAAATTGAAAATGAATTTTAATCCATTTTTATTTCATATTGCTTCAGTTTATCTTAATAAGAGATAGTATTATTTTCTTATTAAAATTGTTGAATATTTCATCAATTGTTGAATATTCCGTCAATGTTATGATCATAACTTATTACGTTATACTAAATGATTCAATATTAATTATTTGATAGTTTAATAATGTTGATGTTATTGAAATAATTTATATTTTAGAAAAATACTTGTGATTTTTTAAATCAATCATTTAGCGGACCAACTCAAGAATTCTCTCTCCCTATTGTGGGTTTGGTTTAGTTTTCACTCTGCGGTCATCTTGTGCACACGAATTTCCAAACAGTTCCTACAGCTTAAATTGGTTCGAACACTGCAAACATCCATGACATCATCTGGACTCGAACACAGAAACCTGCTGGTATCGATGGCCGGAGAAATTACCTGGCGATCAGGTTCCTAAATATACACATGGGTTCGGTTAATTAGCAATGTTAAATTGCTTTTTCGGTCCCTGAAGCCCATGATCAAAAGTACCAGGTCGCCCAAATCTAAATATTTACACAAAATCTTTTTGTTTTGATAATGCTGGTTTCCATATTTAAATCATAAACTAATATTCATAAATTTCTTAACGTAGAATAGATGGCCTGATAAATTAATGACAAAAATATCAAAGCCGAGGGGAACCATCTCTCTTTTAAGCTGACGCTTCAAATTGAATCACCATAGCAGAAGAATGAAAGGGGGATAAACTTCCACAAAACCCAATAAAAACGTCGCCTCTGAGCAATACCTCTCGTGTCATTTAAATATTTCATGGGAAGATTTTGGGATATTTAGTGTCAAATTAATGACAGAAAATTTAGCAAAGCGTGAACCTGCAGCGCATTAAAACGCTTTTTTTTTGTTGTTGTATTAATGGCCTTCCACTTTTACATATCAACTACAGGAAAAGGTAGTTTAGACTCTTGTTACTCAGTGAATGTAATAGGATTTCAAGTGATTTTCCTAATCACAGTCTCAGCTTAAATTTGACTTTGGCTATTCTAGTTTTCTTTGCAATTGATAATGATGACAGACGAGCAATACCAGTGTAATGCTTAAATTGCGTCAGTTTCAAAGTCTTTTGTTGTGGTTTTATTAGATTATAGCGATTTGTGATTGCAGTAAATTCCAGTTTAATTCGATCGCTACTTAAAGATTTTGATGGAAGTAATATTTAAATAAAGCAACGATAATCAGCTTGTTAACATGCGACAAATGATCAGTATTTCATTGAATATTTCTTAAATTCTTTCACTGAATTACTTTAGAGTGTTATTTTTCAAAGTAACTTATTAGATATCAATTTTCTTTAGCTTTTTAATCTTATTAGTTATTTTTGTTTTAAGTCTTTAAAAAGCATCTCATTTTCGTTTATGCTATTCATCTGTAGAAAAATCATAATACAGTTATGTTTAACGAATTATTATTTTAATATCTAGTTAAAAATAAATGATAAATTTTTTTTATTATTCTAAGCTTGTTTGAGACAATGGCATTAAAATGATGTCTTTTATTAAATAATTGTAAAAGAATTATTTCTGAGCAGACTGCTAATTTAATTTAAACAGGAGATTTTCTAAATCAGGGAGTCGATAAAAATGTAAAACTTCATTGTATGAAAAATATTTAATTGGGTTACTTGAATTATCTCCATTCTGAATAATGAAGGAATAAAATATTTAAGATATTGTGTTACATCTTATTTTATGTTCCACTTTAAAACGCTTTACAATGCTCAAGATCATTTTATTCATGTTAATACGATTTTGATAAAACAAAGAAACAAGCTAGGTATTCAATTCTGTGATGATTTAAAGGTGAAATTGATTTCGAATCCGTCATGGGTAAAAGCAAAGGCACTTTCGTTGGAAACAGTGGTAAATTTCACTCTAAGTTAATAAAAGTTTTTTTATATTCATTTTATATAGCGTGTGCATTAATTTTTTATTGTTTATTATAATTTAAAACGGAATGAAGGTATTTTACTACAAAATTTCAAGAATAATTTACAGAAATTCCATGAATATTTCTCAACTAAATAAAACTGAAATTGAAAAGGAGTTTTTAATCAATTTTTTATTTCATATTGCTTCTTGTTTACATTTATAAGAAAATGGTATTTCTATTTTATTATTGAAATTGTATAATATATCATCATTCATTTCATCAAATGTTGAAAATTTCATCATTTATTTTATTAAGTTGTTGGAAATTTCATCATCATCAATTTCATATTTTCTTTTTACGGATTAGGGTTGTCAGTCCTATGCCCAACAGTCATATTAGACCGGGGCCTATGGTTTAAAAAGTGCATTCCGAATAACTACCAGCATCCATGACACAGCCGGGATTCGAACCCAAAACCTATTGCACTTAGCGCCAGAGTGTTAGTCACACAGCCATCTGGTTCCTGACATAGGCATGGGTCCGATTAATTAGAAATGTTTCAAAATTATTCTTTTTCAGTCCCAAAGTCAATGATCAAAATGCTAGGTCGCTCCTGATACAAATAGCAGCCTGGTGACCAAGTGGCTAGCGCTCTGGTATTTGGTATCCCAGGTTTAAGGTTCGAAACCTGGTTGTGGCATGGATGTTTCTGAGTAGTTCTGAATCCACTTTAAACTGTTGGCCCCGGTCTGTTTAGCCCTCGTGTGCATAAAATGACCGTAGAGCGACAAACCAAACTAACCAGATCCAAATATTTTTATACTAAATCTTGTTTTTCTTTTGAAAACATAGATTTCTATATTTAAATCGCAAACTAATATTCATAAATTTCTTAACGCAGAATAGATGGCCTGATAAAGATTAATGTCAAAAATATTAAAGCCGGGGAACAATCTCTCATTTAAGCTGACGCTTCAAATTGAATTACCATAGCAGAAGAATGAAGGAGATAAACTTCCAGAAAACCATAATAAAAACGTCGCCTCCTTACAATACCTCCGGGTGTAACTTTAAATATGAGAAGATTCTGGGATATTTAGTGTTAAATTATTGACAGAAAATTTAGCAAAGCGTAAACCTGCAGCGCATCAAAATGCCGTTTTTTGTTGTATTTTTAGCCGTCCACTTTACATATCAACTACAGGAAAGGTAGTTAAGTCTCCTGTAACTCGAATGAATGTAATAGGATTTCAGAAGGGATTTTCTAATCACAGGCTCGTTTAAATTTGACTTTGGCCTCTCTAGGTTTCTTTGTAAGGATAATGATGACAGACGAGCAATGCTGTGTAATGCTTAAATTACGTGAATTTCAAAATCTTTTGTTGTGGTTTTATTAGATTATACCCATTTGTAATTGCAGAAAATCCAGTTTAATTCGATCGCTACTTAAAGATTCTGATGGAAGTAATATTTAAATAAAGCAATGCTAATGAGCTTGTTAACATACGACAAATGATCAGTATTTCATTGAATATTTCTTAAACTCTTTCACTGAATTACTTTTTGAGTGTTATTTGTTTCAAAGTAACTTATTTAAATATCCATTTTCTTTAGCTTTTAAATCGCATTTAGTGTTTTGTATTAATCTTTTAAAGGTAATCTTTTCTTTTATGCTAGACACTGTAGAAAATCCTAATGCAGTTATGTTTAATGAACTACTATTGTTTTAATATCTAATTGAAAATAACTTCAAAAATAACAAATTATTTTGTTATTCTAAGTTTGTTAAGACAATGGCATTAAAATGCTGCAATTATTAAATAATTGTAAGAAAAATTATTACAGAGCAACCTGCTAATTTAATTTAAACAATATATTTTCTAAATCACGGAGTCGATAAAAATGTAAAACTTCGTTGTATGAGAAATATTTAATTTGGTTAACTTGAATTATCTCCATTCTGAATGATAAAGGAATAAAATATTTAAGATGTTGTGTTACATCTTATTTTGTTTCACTTAGGAACCCTTACAAAGTTCAAGATTATTAATTCGATTTTGATAACACAAAGAAACAAGCTAAGTATGGAATTATGTGATAATTTAAAGCTGAAACAAATTTTGAATCTAGCATTGTTAACAACGGTGGTAAATTTCACTCCAATTAATAAAGGTTTTTATATTCATATTACATAGTGTGAACGTTTTCATTTTGATCGTTCCGTGTAACTTACCAAACTTACCAGGGAAAGAAGACTTTTCACAACAAATATATAATTTTTCAAGGACAAAGTGCAGTCATTCCATGAACATTTTCGGAATAAATTGAAAATGAATGTTTAATCCAATTTTTATTTCATATTGCTTCAGTTTACCTTCATATTTGTACGGTTTTAACGGTGATTGCAAACCATTCACAACATCCATGCCACCACCAGAATTTAAACCTGTAAGTTGTGGTACACACGGCCAGATTGCTAGCCCAGTTCGCCATCAGGCTGCGAAATCGGAAGTAGAAACTTTCCGATTTGTAGATCTAACGTACGCAACTTCTTCATTATGAAACAATCCCATGGTGAGTCAAAGTCGTCTGCTTACTGGCAAATTTCCGGACATGTATTTGTTTTCTTTTTACTGGGTTAGGCTGTCATTCCTACGCTCAACAGTCATATTAGACTGGGAACCACGGTTTAAAGTGGATTCCGAACCATTAGCAACATGCCTGACACAGCCGGGACTCGAACCAAAAACGTTTTGCACCTAGAGCCAGAGCGTTAGTGACATGGCCATCAGACTTTTGACGTACACATGGGTTCGGTTAATTAGTAATGTTTCAAATTAATCTTTTCAGTCCCGAAGTTCATGATCAAACTAGCATGCTGCTCCAGATACAAATGGCGGCCTGGTGGCCAAGTGGCTAGCACTCTGGCCGTTGGTATGCCAGGTTTCAGGTTCAAATCCTGAAAGTGGCATGGACGTTTGTTTGTGCTTTGGAATCTACGTTATACTGTAATAGGTTCCGGTCTAATTACCTCAAAGTGTGCAGAAAATTACTGTAGAGCAACAAACCAAATCAAACCAGATCCAAATATTTTAATACGCAATCTTATTTTTGTTTTGATAATATAATTTTTCATATTTAAATAGAGAATAAATATTCATAATTTTTTTAACGCAGAATAGATGGCCTGATAAAGATTAATGACAAAGATATTAAAGCCGGGAACCATCTCTCGTTTAAGCTGACGCTTCAAATTGAATTACCATACCAGAAGAACGAAGAGGATAAACTTCCAGAAAACCCAATAAAAAACCTCGCCTCTGAAGCAATACCTCCCGTTGTCATTTAAATATCTCATGAGAAGATTTTGGGATATTTAGTGTCAAATCAGTGACAGAAAATTTAGCAAAGCGTAAACCTGCAGCGCATTAAAACCCTTTTATTTGTTGTATTTTCGGCCTTCCACTTTGCATATCAACTACAGGAAAATGTAGTTAAGTCTCCTGTTACTCAGTGAATGTAATGGGATTTCCAAAAGTGATTTTCTAATCACAGACTCGTTTAAATTTGACTTTGGCCTCTCTAGTTTTTCTTTGCATGGTATAATGATGACAGACGAGCCATGCAGTGTAATGCTTAAATTACTTGAGTTTCTATTGTCTTTTGTTGTGGTTTGATTAGATTATATCAATTTGTGATTGCAGTAAGTTCCAGTTTAATTCGATCGCTACTTAAAGATTTTGTTGAAAGTTAAATTTAAGTATATTAATGCAAATCATCTTGTTAAGATACAAGAAATAATCAATATTTCATCGAATATTTTTTAAATTCTTTGACTGAATTAGTTTTTGAGTGTTATTTGTTTCAGAGTGAATTACTTAAATATCCATTTTGATTTAACTTTTAAATCTTATTTGGAACTTTATTTTAATCCTTTAAAAAACAATCGTCTTTTCGTTTATATTGAACATCTGTAGAAAATCGTAATACAGTTATGTTTAATGAACTGCTATTATTTTAATATCTAGCTAAAAATAATAAATTATTATAGTATTCCTGTTCACGACAAGGGCATTAAAATGACGTCATTTGGTAGAAACACTACCAGCGACGACATTTGGAGGATTCGAACACTTTCTCCTCCCCAACCCCCTTTCAAATCCTGTGATTTGGTTTGTCGCTCTACGATAATTTTTTTGCACACTTTAGGCTAATTAGATGTGTTTAATGTGTATTGTGAACCACTAATGAACATTCATGCTTCAGCCAGGATTCAACTCTGAAGTCTGTGGTACCAATGGCCAAAGAGCTAGCCAGTAGACTATCAGGCCGCCAATTCGGAGGGATAAACTTTACGATTTATAGATCTAACGTACACATCTTCATTGATGAAACAGTTCCATGGTGGGTCAAAGTTATCTACTTACTGGCAAATTTCCGTAAAGGAGATTCTTTTTCTTTTTACAGTGTTGGGTTTTCATTCCTACCATCAACAGTCATATTAGACTGGGAACTGCGGTTTAAATTGGATTCCATACCGCTACCAACATCCATGACACAATCGGGAATCGAATACAAAACCTTTGCACTCAGCGACAGAGAGTTAGTAACATGGCCATCAGGTTCCTGACGTAAGCATGGATTAGGTTAATTAGCAATGTTACAATTTACTTTTTACAGTCCCGCAGCTCATGATCAACCTACCAGGTCGCTGGCTTTTGGTATCCTAGGCTTCAGGTTCGAAACCTGGCAATGGCATACATATTTATTAGTGGTTCGGAATCCACATTAAAATGTAGGTCCCGGTCTGTTTAGCTTCGTGTGCACAAAAAAGCATAAAATAACCGTACGGCGACAAACCAAACCAAATCCAAATATTTTAATACAAATCTTGTTTTTATTTTGATAATATAGATTACCATATTTACATCGCAAACTAATATTCATAAAATTCTTAAAAACGCAGAATAGATGGCCTGATAAAGATTAATGACAAAGGTATCAAAGCCGGGGAACCATCTCTCATTTAAGCTGCCGCTTCGAATGGAATTACCCTACCAGAAGAATGAAGGGGATAAACTTCCACAAAACCAAATAAAAACGTCGCCTCTGAGCAATACCTCCCGTTGTCATTTTAATATTTCATGAGAAGATTTTGGGATATTTAGTGTCAAATTATTGACAGAAAATTTAGCAAAGCGTAAACCTGCAGCGCATTAAGACGCTTTTTTTGTTGTTGTATTTTTAGCCTTCCACTTTACATACCAACTACAGGAAAAGGTAGTTAAGTCTCTCTCGTTACTCCAGTGAATATAATAGGATTTCAGAAGTGATTTTCTAATCACAGTCTCGTTTAAATTTGACATTGGCCTCTCTGGTTTTTCTTTGTATGGGATAATGATGACAGATGATCAATGCAGTGTAATGCTTAAACTACGTGAATTTCAAAGTCTTTTATTGTGGTTTTATTAGATTATACCAATTTGTGATTGCAGTAAATTCTAGTATAATTCGATCATTTCTTAAAGATTTTGATGGAAGTGATATTTAAATAAAGTAATGCTAATCATCTTTGTTAACATACGACAAATGATGAGTTTTTCATTGAAAATTTCTTAAATTCTTTCACTGAATTACTTTTTCGAGTGTTATTTGTTTCAAAGTAACTTGCTTAAATATCCATTTTTCTTGAGCTTTTCATCTTATTTAGTATTTTGTTTTAATTCTTTAAAAGTATCTTCTTTTCTTTTATATCAATCATCTGTAGAAAAACATAATACAATTATGTTTAATGAACTACTATTATTTTAATATCTGGCTAAAAATAGGTTAATTAAACCGGGAGCTACAGTTTAACGTAGATTCTGAATCACTGATAAACATTCAAGCCACAGCCAGGATTCGAATCTGAAACCTATAGTACCGACGATCAGAGCGGTAGCCGGTTGCCATCCGGCCGTCAAAACGAACGCAGAAACTTTCGATTTGCAGATCTAACGTACACATCTTCTTCGTTGGCGAAACAGACCCTTGTTGAGTCATGGTCGTCTGCTTATTGGCAGATTTCGAAACAAGAGATGTTTCCTTTTCACGGTGTCAGGTTGTCACCTGCACTGCATGTTCATGCTCTACGATCATATGAACGGTTTATAACCTACGGTTTAACAGCATTCGGACAACTATCCACATACATGGCACAGCAGGACTCGAACCAAACCTTATTTCCAAACATTTTCCGGTCTTATGACCGTAGAGCTCTACAGAGCCCAATCAGACCTTCTTCTAACCGCATCTTCCCAAACTCTATAGGGGCAACTCCGCTTTAGCACAAGGTGTGGTGTAGCGTAGTAGTGGTAGTTCCGGAATCCCCTTTTAACTGTAGGTCCCGGTATAAGTAGTCTGAAGTGTGCACAAAATGACAGTAAACTGACAAATAAAACAAAATCAGATCCAAGAAATATTTTAATACAAAATTTTGTTTTTGTTCTAATAAATTAGGTTTGCATATTTTAGGGGTTCATAAATTCTCTCATTTAAATGACGCTTCAAATTGGATACCATATCAGAAGAACCAGGGGGATAAACTTCAGGTAAAAACGTCATTCTGAACAATACCTCCCGGTGTCATTTAAATATTTCATGAGAAGATTTTGGGATATTTAGTGTCCAAATTATTGACAGAAAATTTAGCAAAGTGTAAACCTGCAGCGTATTAAAACGCTGTTTTTTGTTGTATTTTTAGCCTTCCACTTTTACATATCAACTACAAGAAAAGGTAGTTAAGTCTCCTGTTACTCAGTGAATGTAATGAGTTTTCAGAAGTGATTTTCTATTCACAGTCTCGTTTAAATTTGACTTCGGCCTCTCTGGTTTTCTTTGTGAGGATAATGATAAGCAATGCTGTGTAATGCTTAAATTGCGTGAATTTCAAAATCTTTTTGTTGTGGTTTATTAGATTATACCCATTTGTGATTGCAAAAGAAAAATCCAGTTTAATTCGATCGCTACTTAAAGATTGATTTGCAGCACTATTTAAGCAAAGTAATGCTAATCAACTTTGTTAATATACGACAACTGATAAGTATTTCACTGAATATTTCTAAAAATCTTCCATTGGATTTACTTTTTGAGTGTTATTTGTTTCAATGTAACTTACTTAAATATTAATTTTTCTTTGGCTTTTTAATCTTATTTAGTATTTTGTTTTTAATCCTTTAAAAATAATCTTCTTTTCGTTGATATTAAACATCTGTAGAAAATCATAACACAATTATGTTTGATGAACTACTAATGTTTTAATATCTAGTAAAATAACAAAAAATAACATTTGTTTTATTATTCTAAGCTTATTTAAGACCTTGGTATTAAAATGGTGTAATTATTAAATAATTGCATGAAAGGAATTATTGCAGAGCAGTCTGCTAATTTAATTTAAACAATAAGATCTTCTAAATCCTGGAGTAAGAATGTAAAATTTCATTGTATGAGAAATATTTAATTCGGTTAATTTGAATTATCTCCCTTTCACAATAATAAAGGAATAAAAATATTCAAGACAATGTGTTACATCTTATTTTATGTTCCACTTCAGAATCCTTACGAAATTCAAGATCATTTTAATCATGTTAATTCGATTTTGATAAAACAAAGAAACAAGACATCCATTGAATTCTGTGATGATTTAAGGTTGAAATTTATTTTGAATGCCAATATTGCTAAAGGGACTTTACATTAACAACAGGGTAAAATTCACTCTAAGTTAATAAAAGTTTTTTACCCTTATCTATTCATATTATATAATTGTAAGTGTCTATTTTGATTGTTCAGTACATAATACCACGAATGGAAAATTTTACAACAAATATATATAATTTTTCAATTACAATTTACAGATATTCTATGACATTTGGCGAACTAGAATTAAAACTGAAATTGAAAAGAAATTTTTTTAATCAATTTTTTTTACATTGCTTCTATTACATTTACTTAAAAAAATTGTATTTCTATTTTAATATTGAAAGTGTTGAATATTTGATTATTCATTTCATTAATTACTGAATATTGCATCATTTATTTCATCAGTTGTTGGAAATTTCATCATCTTTCATCTCAACAATTTTAGTTTTCTTTATGGGGTAGGGTTGTCAGTCTTATACCCAGCAGTCCTATGAAACAAAGTGCATTCCAAAGAACTACCAACATACATGCCATAGCCATGATTCGGACCCAAAAGCTTGCTTTGCACCCTGCTCCAGAGAGTTAGCCGCACGGCTGTCCAGGCTCAACGGCCTGGCAGATTCGGTTGTAAGAATTGTCCAAAATTACTCTTTTTAGTCTGAACCTCATGATCAAACTACCGGGTCGCTTCAGAATCCAAGAAATATTTTAAAAGACAAAATCTTGTTTTTTGTTTTGATTATACAGGTTTCCTGCTAATCAGAATAAATATTCGCAAATTTCTTAACGCAGAATGGATGACGTAATGATTGATAGGCAAAATATTATTGAAATTATCTCTCATTTAGCTGACCTTCAAAATTGAATTACCCTACCAGAAGAAAATGGAAGGGGATAAGCTTCCAGAAAACCCAACAAAACGTCACCTCGAGCAATACCTCCCAGAGTATCATTTAAATTTTTGCATGGGAGAAAGGGTTGCAACA
>BPLR01007276.1:0-111872 GCA_021605095.1 Caerostris extrusa
TTACGTATTGCTGTTGTATTTCCTAACTCCGTCATTAGAAATTTATATAGATATAGCTTTTAATTAAAAAGTTTGAAATTATGTTAAACAACAAAATAAAATACTTATAATCAGGTTTTTTTTTAGTTTTATAAGTAAAGCATATAGAATATATTTAACACTCTTATTGATATTAAGCTAGATAATAGACGACATAGACGTTAGCATAATAACGGCGTAATAACAACATAGACGTTAAGCATGTCTTATAGACATTTCCATGGCTGAAAGATTTTCCTAAAATTTCTTAGCGTTATTGCGTTCTGTTTCTCTTTAAATAACTTCCATCCGTCGTGGTAGATTTTCGTTTAGAAAGAATTCATATCCAATAGTTTATAGGTTAAACCCAATTGTTTATAGGTTCATCGGTTCTCAGGAGAATCAAAAATCTGTCATCTCAATCATATTTTTCAAGTAATGCATGCTAGGTATATTGTTCAGTAGGTGCGCTACTTGATTCCACAACCAGAATTTTCCTACTTTTTTATTTTTAATGTCCAAACTAAAAGTGAATAAAACTAAGTGACAATTATAAATCTTTTACATAAATTTTTTTTGGCATAGTCGGAACAGATTTGTATAGTTTTCTGTTTATTTTTAATAATAAATAGATTTTTTTTTTTTTGCAATCTTTTAGGTAAATCTATGAAAGGTAAATCTAAAATCTTCTTCCAGAATCAAAATGAATTTCCCGTTTATTCATTTTTATATAGAATTTACAGGTTTTCTGCTTTCTGCACATGTATCAGCGAAAACGGTAAATATTTATTTTTAAAAGCTTTTTAGCAGTAATTCTTAGTTTATTAATGTATTTGCAGTAATTTATTTATTTATAGAATTTTGTAATTGATTTCTGCTTCAATGTTTTTTTCCTTCGTTGTTGTTACCAGAGATTTCACTTCAGAGACATTAGAATATTAATATATCGATATAGCTTATATCTTAGAAACGCAAATATATTGATATTATATTTATCCGCTTTTCACGCGCGTCATATTATTGCCTAACATTAAGATTTCTTATATTACAATATAATTATGCAGAGAAATATAAAAGTTGTATATAACAGAAAACTTCCTGTCAAGGAGTGAAATAGTTAATTACAGAGTAGACAGAACATCGAAGTACGCTACCAAAAATAAGAGGACATGATACATAAAGTTGAATGACTATCATTTATTAAATCAGTTAAGGTGGCAATGAATATTTAAATACACCGTAGACAAAACATCGAAGTATTACGCTACCAAAATAAGAGGGACATGATACATAAGTTGAATGACTTTCATTTATTAAATCAGTTAAGATGGCAAACTTGGTGCCGAAGAAAACATGAATCCTTTCAAGAAAAACATGAAGCAAAATCAATAGATAAAAAAGACTTTACAACAGTGAGTAAAAACAAATTATGTTCGAGTTAATAAGTTAATCCTTCATTTCCAGACGAAAACAAAAATGCATGTTAGGCAATGAGTCCTAAAGCCAGTTCTAGGTAAAAGTGTTCTTTCATTCTTTGCATTCATAACTAATTCTTCTTGAGTTGTATGACACGCCTGTGTAACGAACTCACTGTTCAGACTGAAACTGATGGATTAGAGGCCAGATGTTTAGCTACTGTAGTTGTCTGTTTCTGACGTTGAGTTTCCACATGGTCTGTATGCGTGTGGTACGGAAGCAAACTATGGTGCCTTAGGCATCTTCAATGATAAACTAGAGGGGAAAAATAGAGTGCGACAGTTTTTCTCTTTGTGATTCTTGTTTTCAAGAATGAATGATGAAAAGAAAATTATTTCAGAAATAATGGGAGGCAGCATAAAAAATACTTCAGTTACTAGAGGTAAACATAAGGTCAGAATTTAGCTTGATAATTATAAGATGTTGTGTGAACTTACATTTGTTTCTGTTATGAGAAATAATGTCACACACACACACAGTTTCAATACTGGAATATTGCAATTACTGTAATAATAATTAATCATAAGAGTTTCATAAAATTAATATTCAAAACAATAGAATTGATTAAATGTTTCTGCCAATTCATAAAAGTAATTGTTTTAACAAGAAATTTCTTTCCTTAAGTTAGGAAATTTCTGTGTAAATCGCTCTTTTGAACTGAAAGCATTTTAATATTATTAAATTCTAACTTACTTATTTTTTAATTGAAGAAACAGATATATACAAAAATAAATAAGTAAATGTTTTTTATAAAAACTCGCGTACTTTTAATATTGAATGCATGTTTTATGAGGATAAGTTGATACCTTTTAAACTTGATTTTCAATAAATAATAATTAATCAACTCTAAAGAAGTCTTTTTCAGATAAAATTGACTTATTATTGCTAAAGATTCAGTTTAAACAAGAGAAAAAAAAATTCTAGAATTAGCTATTTATTTCCTTAAAATAAATATTAGGAACTTTAAAAGGTTTTACAAAGTAATTCTTCGCCTTTGCTGACAGTTGAAAAATTGTCAATGTATTTTGATATTGTAGTATACTATCTGGTTAGCGTATTTCTATGAAAATTATTTGCTATCATAAATTAAAATTACAGAAAGGACTATTTTTATGATCATCAATCTTGCTTATAATTTAAAATTACATTATTGCCTACTTACAAGATAATTTTGTAACACAATCAATCCATTGTATTTTTCTTCATTCCAAAACTATTTGCAGTTTATTTTTTTTTCAAATGTCTCTCAAATAAGGTTAATAAACTTTGAAAACAAATTAATGTTTTCACATGAAATCCTATTTATCTTAAAACATTTCATTTTTGTGAAATCAGTTCTGTTGAATAAGGTACATAACTTTTTCGATTTTTTTATTTTGAAGGGTTGCGAGTCTGTAAAATCATAGTTGATAAACTTTATCATAACCGTTATTATTTTATCACAGTCGTTATAAATCACATCGTTTTCATTATATCACAGTCATTATCAATTACATCGTTATCATTTCACCACAGTCGTTATCAATCACATCGTTTTCATTGTATCACAATCGTTATCAATCACATCGTTTTCATTATATCACAGTCATTATCAATCACATCGTTATCATTTCACCACAGTCGTTTTTTCATTGTATCACAATCGTTATCAATCACATCGTTTTCATTGCATCACAGTCGTTATCAATCACATCGTTTTCATTTAGTCACAGTCGTTATCAATCACGTCGTTATCATTTTGTCGCAGTCGTTATCAATCACATCGTTATCATTTTATCACAGCCGTTATTACTTTATATAAAAAATAAACGAAAATTATCTGGACAGAATAAAAAAGGGTTGTGGTACATTGCATGTATTTTATAACAATTGCTATATTTTATCGTGCTAACGAACTCTTAAATGATGTGTCCATCCCACGAAAATTGAGATTGGACAAAAACCGAAATGGCAAAAATGAAAGTTTTTCTTACAACGCACTCCCTTTTCGTAGAGAAAATTTCTTAAAAGAAAAGCTCGTCCTTGGGAATTGCGTGTGTTCGCGAAAAAGTGAAGGATATAAAACACTAGCCTGAAATGAAAGACCTAATATTATCAGGTGGAAATTCCAATTTAACCTGCATTTGTTTCTACCCAGTGACATTTTCTTTTCCCCGAATCAGATCATCGGAGACCTTTTTTGACCCTGACATGTAGTTAATCACCCCGCATTTTGAAAAGAAAGTTCTGAACGTTTTCAGACCGGATTATTTAGTCTTGATTCACTGGTGGTGACATAAACTGCATAGCTTAGGAATAGCCTTATTATGTAAATTTTAAGTTCACGGGTATGGAGGATAGGTTATATATATTCCTTTAGCTGTTTTCGCTTTCTTTTATGTTTTTCCCTGAATTAAGTTTGGTAAGCATTCTTTTCCCAGAATATTTGTTTAGATAGTTGAAGACAAAAACGTTTGTAGAGCATTCGCATGCGATCCTTTCTCCAGAGCTGAAACGGTCGTTGAACAGCGGTAAATTATGGTTGCAACATTTCTGAAATTCTTATAAGGTGTTATTTTCATATAAATAGGCTGCATTGAGTTATTTCAGTAGAAAGCTCTCTTTGGAAACGGATTACAGACAATGTGTGCTCGAAGAATAAGATGGAGAAATGAAACAATAACCTCACGGAATGAAATGTAATAAAAACTATTAATATGTAACTATGTAATAAAACTGCTAAACTTTATTTGCTTAGAACTATTTAAAATTTAACTTATTAATGTGTTTTAAAAAAACTCTCATAAACTGAATATAAAACAATAAAACCATTAAAATGCTTTAGTTAATAAAATTGAACACTTAAATATGATTACAATAGCTTGTAATTATTCCAGGAATTTTCAATAGGTAAAGAAAGAGAAAATTTTTATAAGCTTATTACTGCAATAAGTTGTAAGTTTATTTTTTTGATTTCATTCTCAATGCTTTAAGATATCATTTGTTTACCAAGTATTCATATGCTTTCCAATTATAACGTTTAGTCAGATTGTAAAAAAAGGTTTGAATGTTATCCCAACGATGTTATGAATGTTATCCCAACGATGTTATGAATGTTATCCCTTTGCAATTTTCCATAACTTTTTGTCACTGTTAAAAACGAAAAGTGTATTTGAATTTATTTTTATGATTTAAATAAATAATTATTATACATATGCATTATTATGTATATGTTTATGTTTAAAGTCTTTTCTGTTTTTACCATTTTTCATTGTTTGTTTGGAAATTTGACTGAAATATGAACAAACTGGACACGAACAAATTTTATTTGTACATTTTTGGCAATGCATCTATCAGAATGATGATTATATAAACGAATTTTGTTTGCATATTAATAGTTATATCAAAAGAATGAGCTTTTTCAAATCAATTTAAAGCAAAATTAATATTTATATTTTAATTTTAATAATAATTATTTATTCATTTATATTAGTTTAATTTTTATAAATCACGAGATAACTTTTCAATATACAATGCTGATTATTAAAATTCCTGTAAAATAAAAGCAGCAAACAATAAAAACAAAATTTAAATGAAAGGTATAGCATGCTGAAATATGCAAGTGGTTAGAATTCCAACGCATGTTCATAAAAACAAGTAGGAATGTATACAATAAACCACTATAGCTTGTATAAAAGATAAGATTTTAAGGCGAATGTCTCACACCAAAATGTTTTCGCACGTTAGTTACTTGTGTAAAGGCTTTTTTATGCCTCATATTAAGAGAAACGTCTACCACCACGTTTAGAAATTTGATTGCAGAAGGATTGTGGCCTACAGAAACTACGATGTAACGTTCCGCAGTTCTTTAGAAATGACGCGCCAGATCTCAGCGTGTTTCCCTCCCTCTCAGTCACTAAAGCCCGATAAGACCATGGATAAGACGAGTTTTATTGCTTCTCTATGAACAAACAGACATAGTGCCCGTATGGTCATGCAGGATCATGCTCCATATCATTTACTCTGAGTCAGAAACTTTGGTAGTTGCGACAAATAACGTTCGTTCGTTGGTACGTTCAACAATGAACTTGGATACAGAAGTAGCATCCGATCATCATCCGATTCTGCATGCAGCAGCATGCTGGTAATATCCGTGAGTTATCATGAGTTAGTGACCATTGCCAGCTTGAATTCGTCATCATAATAGTAAGAATTCAGCACTTAGAGGGATAACGTACCAATGGATGCACATCCTGATTTCCTCTTATTAACATGGTCTTTGTTACATTTCTCATTTGCTAAGCCCCTTTGCTGTATCCTATTATCGAAACCCAATGCTATTCATTAGCTTTTGTAAAGGAAAGACATCAATGGATTTTTATGTTATCGGTATTATAGTGAATGTTTTCTTTACACGTAATTTTAAAGATTTAAATTTGTGTTACATACATTGAAACAGCGTATTGTAAAGGTCGTCACTTTAGCTCTCTACAGGACAATGTACGGACGCATATTGCCTGTGCGCTTTTTGAAATTTCTCGATAGAGGGGGTGTTCCACTGTTGCCTTAGCATGTTTTCCTGATCTGTCCTCAGATGAGAAAGTTTAGTCAATGGTTATCCAGATATTGACTCTCCACCACTCGTCAGTAAAAGGATTGATATACTCTAAGTTGTAAGTTGATACTTTGTAGTACTCTAAGTTGTTAATTGATGTATTGATGTACTTTAAGTCAAACAAAGTTCAAACTGCAGAGTATGCTTTTTCAATATTTGTTATCCGACTTCTTTTAGATTCAATGTCTAGCCGTATTAGATATATTATTGCTGGCAGAAAGGCTATTCCGGATTTTTGATTTCTGCAGCTCTCTACCTCAAATAATCTCTAATAATGTCTTACGCCCATCACATGCGTAAAATAAATACGATTCTGTTATGTTATCCTTTTGGTATAGCAATTTAAATGACCAATCGCCTACTTCCGATGTTTTGTTTAAAAAATATCCATAACATTTCGTAGGTTAGATATTTATTTTTTAAATCTAGGGTTTTTCATTACTTCTTTTTATATTAATTCAGTATAGAAACAAAAGCATAATAATACGATAATTTAAACGTGATCCACATTTCATAATAGCGTCAACTTACAGAATACTAATTTCTATTTTTCTTAATTTTCTTAGCTATGATCAAACTAGAAAAGAAGCTTTATTAGCATCATTGCCTTCACCAGTTTTTTACATCTGAATTTTTGTTATTATTGATGTTTAATTATGTATGTATAATATATATCTCCATTCAGGTTTAATTTTTCAAAACCAAAAGCGTGTGCGTAATTTTTATATTCATTTCGTTGTGCTGAGGTAGGAGTGTTTGTCAAGCGTACTCATTCATGACATGGAAAATCATCGTAAATCTGAGATGAAGGACAGCAGATCTGCTCGAAATCGCTAAATGTTGATTACTCTAAAATGCAAAACAAAACTAATAGTATGCGATAAAACAAAAGCAGTGATGTAATTTATAAGCCGATACGCCCATCAATTCGGGCGGAACCGCAGTAATAAATATTTTTAAATCGTATAAAATTAGACAAAAAATAAGGCAGAGAACTGGTAGCATTATTTTAGAACTCATGGTCAAATCGATCAAGTTGAAATGAAATGGATACGCTTTGCAAAAAATTGCAATTTTCATTAAAATTTTTTTTTAAGGAATCATATGTACGGTTTTATTTATTTATTTTTTTTTCACTTTCCTGACGAGAGGTATACGTCTGTTATGAAAAATGGAAAAAGTATAAAAACATTTTGTAAAGGAAAAGTATGAAAACATTTTTGATGGATTAAAATGTGCACGTTTTATGAAATATTTCAATTTACATTAAAATAATTTTGGAGAAATAACATATATATATGTACATATATTTTTTGTCTTCTTGAAGAGATGTATACATGATTTTTGAAAAAAATTCTACTATATGAAATAAAATGTTACTGAGGAGATTTAGTAAAAGAAAAGTATAAAAACATTTTTAATGGATTAACATATGCTCATTTAATGAAGAATTTAAATTTACTTAAAATCATTTTGAAGTAATAATTTGTATACATTTTCTTTGTCTTCTTGAAGAGAGATGTATACGCGTTTTTGAAAAATTCTATTATATGAAAGAAAATGTTACTGAGGAGATAATGTAAAGGAAAAGTATAAAAATATTTTTGATGGATTAAAATGTGCACACTTTATGAAAAATTTCTATTTGAATTAAAATTATTTTGAAGAAATAATATGTATATTTTGATTTATTACTATACATTTATATTAATATTTATGACTACATATTTATACATTTTTTAAGGACTATTTTGCTTTAGTATATATTTGCAGATATAGGTTATTGTGAAGAAAAATAAAGAACAAAAAATATGCTTTAATTAATATGAAGATTGTTTTTATATTATTTTCTTACTATTGGAAATAATGATAAAAATAAAAAAGAAATGTGAGGATTACAATACACATTTTGGGCATATTTTAGTAATTTTAACCTAGTAAATCTAACCTCTTACTTAAATTAACTGCATTTATTTTTATTCTTCTAATGCAACTGGCAAATAGCTCGCGATCTTTTATGCCGAAAGGGCTGCACCAATGTTACTCACTTTGCACTACCCAGAGGGCGCGTGTAACTCGAAGATAAGCCACGGACGCGGAGTAACAATGCCCCGCAACTCTCTACTATCCTATTAAGACCGGGACCTACGGTTTAAAGTGGATTCTGAACCACTACAAACACACATGGCAACGCCAGGAAATTTGATTTTGGAAAAATTCTGCTATATGAAATAAAATGTTATTCGGGAACTTTTATAAAAGGTAAGATATAAATAGGTTTTTGGTGCTATTTGTAATAAAATGAATGTTTTCCTTTAACGAAAGACTTAAAATAGTGTTACAGACAATGAAATAGCACATTGTGGAGGTCGTGACTTCCAACGAATATAAAACTTATATCCTACAGATAAATAATAAATCGATAAGAACAGTAACAAAAACACATGGAATGATTTTTCTTGAGCTCAAGTTTTAATTATTGTAAATTTTGAAATTACTCTCTAATTTGTATTATTCCGATTTGAAACTGAAAAATATTAACGGGTGTTGTTTTTCCTTTCAGGTAACGTAATTATATCAGAATGTTAGCTTGATAATATATATTATTAATTAGATTATTATTCATTAATATCAATTAAAAAATTTTTGTATAACGTGGAAAAGACTTTTCAATAATACATCAGGTTTATCGAAAAGTGATACCTTTGTGATTCAAACTTAGTATTGTCCATGTTTTTAATGAATTTTTTTATTCGTAATAAATCATTCGTAAACATTTCTAGATTAAAATTTGATTCAACATGCTCTTGAAAATAAAAGGAACGGTTTTTTTAGGAAAGAAGCTTTTGAGCTCAACCCCCTCTGCCCCCATTACATTACTAGATCCATGATATTTAAAACTGAATAATATTTTCAATAAAAAACTTATTTTTAGTTATTATTACTGTTTTTGTATAAATAATAGGTTTTTAAAAAATGTGTTCTTTAAAAAAAAAAAAAAAAAAAAAAAACTTTTATTTTTAAAAATTTCCATTACGTTTGCTTTGTGGTATCTATTATTAAACAAGATATTCGTAAACTTAAAAGATCGTATTACCTAAAGTTGAAAAACTATAATTCTTAGAAATTCATTTTTATCTTAATTTATTATTCTTCTATTTGGTACATAACCATAATCAATGACGTAAAAATTCTTTATTTATTACGAATTAAATAATTTTTTATTGTTTAATTGCGCTTACTTCAAAAAAAAGAATTAAAATACGGAAATGACATCATGGCAGTTTATGTGTTCTTATTCACCTTTGTGATTCAAAATTCCAATTGGACATGTTTTTAATATTTTTAAAAATTTTTATTCATGATAAATCATTCGTAAATATTTTAGAAATAAAAATTAATTCAAAATGTTCTTGAAAAATAAAATTATCATTTTTTTTAAGTTTCTGTAATTGCGTTCTTTTTTTTAATATCTTTTTGTTCGTTTCATATGTTCTTTATATACTTTTTTAAAAGCGTTTTTTTAATTTTAAATTTCTTTTATTTATGCATACTTCTTATGTTACTAGAGATAAATGTAATGTGTATAATTGCTTACATCAAACTTTTATACGGCTTTGATCAATTAGAAATGGATACAAGCTAAGCCTATTTTTAAATAAAAAAGAAATATTTGTTAGTTTTTGCATGAATATTTAACGGAACAGTAACATAATTTAATGTCTTTATTATTTAAATATAATATTGATTTTCTTTTATGCTAGCGATAAGTAAACAATTATTTAAAACCAAAATGATTATTGCTTTTATTATGATCGATCACTTATTTAGTTTCTTTTTATTTCCATGTTTTTGAAGGGGATTTATGCAGGTTGTATTGTAATAATGATACTAAATTTCGAAAATACTTTAGTGCAAGAAGCTTTCTATGGTTTGGCTTTAACCATAATAAAGCTTTTCTACGGTTTTGATTTTTGCAACCATCTTAAAGCTTTCTATGGTTTTTTCAACCATAGTAAAGCTTTCTGCTTTAACCATAGTATATTTCTATGGATTTGATTTTCTATAAGTAATCAGTGATAATTTCATCTTATTATGATGAGCATATTTCTATGGACCTCTTTGCACTTTTTATTTTCTGCTATTTTTAATTAACTTTCCACACTTAAAAAATATATCATTTCACTGAAGATGAGATATGCTTGTTGATCAACTAGCATAAAAAGGTACGAAGTGAAACATTAAAGTTACTATGGCATTCAATAACAGGGTTTTTCTGTATATTTATTGAAGTTTACAAAGAAATCTCAGTACCTATCCCAAAGTATCACAAGAGATTTACAGAAATTGTTAACAAACAAATCAATGACAAAATACTGAGGGGAAAGGTTAAAAAACAACAAAATAGGAATTAACAAATTTATACAATGCTGTAAGCAAATTACTTTTTAACAAATAGACAAATTTTGGGGACCATTTGATTTTTGGGTATTAGTTATTTCCTAAAAAATTTCTAATATATTCAATACTAATTTTAGCTAAAAAATAACGTGATCTATATTCTTTACTTAACCTGCATTGCAGTTGCAAGATTAGTTTGAATATAGTTTAAGTCTGTTTAAATAGGAGTGAAAATTATAATGTCCAGTCATAAACCGAATAATTCTGAAATTACTAAATAAATAAATAAATAAAAAAAATAAAATTAAAAAACAATACTAAGCTTCTGGGGAATAATGAAATGTACTTCGTGATAGAGGCATTGGATTCTGATGAATTCCACATTATTCGATTATTCGTATGAGATCAATTTATTTATTTCGCTAATAGGAGGAAGAAGTGGACGGTTGCAAGACGACAATAGCAGTATAGTTTGTTTTGCAAAAGAGCATCCCAATGTATTAAATTATCTTAAAATATTATTGTAAGAAAAATGTATTATTGATAAGATAAAAAGTGATTATTATATATATATATATTATTATCCTTTTACACGGCAAACGCTATTATCGGTAATCGCTACATACAAATTGTGTAACAAACCATCATAGCATTTTCGCTATTACAAAATCCTGAAGTGCTTCACGTTCAGATCTTAAGTAATTATTCAAAAATCGGAAAAGCGCTTAAGCTGCAACAACTAAACTAAGAATCATTTCATGAACACAAAATTCAGAAGTTGAACGGAAAAAATTGCACTAGCTAAATAAAAAAAAAAAAAAAAAAAAAAGAGCACCAAAGTTTGTGAAAAATGTACAAGGACAGGGTGTAAAAACATTTTGTCCAGGAAATTTATCAAATCCAAAGAAATTAGTGATCCCAAAGAAAATCAATTGAAACATTTTTGAGGATAGCTTGATCAAGGAATTAGTACCCTCAGGACATTATAAACCATGTTGCTTCTGCTCTCTCGTCGACTGGATCCAAGTCAAAAGCACATCTAGCGACGTATTCCGATAACATGGAGTAAACGGAATATCCTTCCATTTAGAATCGTCAAAATTTGAACTAAAAACGAATTTCATCCTGCTTTATAGGACGAAATCCACTCACTTGACACAATATCGGTACTGTTTGTAATGACATGGCCATAAAGTGAATTACGGGTTAAAGGACTACAACCAAAAATTTTATTTGACTATATATATATATGCGTTTATATTTGCAAAAATATTTATACCATGCTTTTATACCCTTTTCATGCATTATGTTTTTACAAATTTAATTTTTAAATACAAAAAAATTGATAAAATTTATAGAAAAGTAATAAAATACAAAGAAAATCGTCATGATAAGTGAAATTAAAATTAGTTTAAGTAGTTCAATTCTTTTAAAGCTGAAAATGTAAATATTTTAAAATAAATTTACGTCCATTTACTTTTAATAAGATGTAGACATTTGATAGAATATGTGATATTTAAAGCTTATTTCTCTTATAAATATATTAAAGAAGCTGATGATAAGTAGTTTGAACTGAAACTATCAATCTAGAAATCAAGTCAATTGACAGCTCAATCCAATCCAATCTACTAGACACATCAGTTCTGTTCAATCAAATCTACCAATATAAAATATCATTAAAAACAAATATAAGCAATTCAATACACAGAAAAAATCTATGTTACGAATAATTTTTGTATTAACTCCTGAAAGGAAATAAGTTTTCAGAAATGCTTAAGCGTAGCTAAATTATACCTTGCAGCATTTAATGAAATATAAGAAAGCAATAATTATTATTATATGTTGATGAAGAATAAAGGCAGGATATGACTGATGGCCGTTAATGTCTACTTTTAAATATAACTTCAATTGATTCACTCATTTCTCAAATAGCATTAGTGTACAAAGTGTTCTCTTAAGTGTTTTCTACAAATTTACATTCAAAAAGTATTTTATTTTTAAACATAGAGAAGAAACATTCTTGTATAGTTTTGCAATCGCTTACTGTATACTTTAAGAATTGATGAACTCAGTAATATTTGAAAGGAATTTCATAGTCATTAATAATTACTCTCATGATTCCAGCCTCTATTTCTGAAAAAAGCATCTATATTTTAAATTCAGTTCATAGAAATAAGAAAAACATACTTTGGTTTTCCTTTTAAAGGACCCCATAGTGATATGTTAATCATCCGCGGTTTGAAAATGGTCAGAAATTCTTAAGTTTGGTTAGCTAGCTGTTTTGCTCTGAAATATTAATTCTTCCATTTTTTGACAGAACAGCTTATGCAGGCATAAAATTAAGTTATCAAAGTCCGTGACAGAGTAAACAGTCATTAATTATGCACCCATTCGCCATTTCTTCCCATTTTGAATCAAAAGAAATGGTTTCACAGTTTGCATGTGATTGACCTTCCTGCTTGTTGTTGAGATGCCTAGTGCAAACATTTATTTTCTTGATAAATGAATCAGTGACAGTGATTTGTAGTCATCAAGATCTATAAGAAAATAACTTTGTGCACTAACGAGTATGATTGGTGTCAGTGACAAATTGGTAAATCGTCGTGCAATATGCATGTTCTTGGAAAAATTTGTTTTGACTTTAACCAGTATGTCCATCAATATAGACTTTTGAAAAAAAAAAGAAAATTAGTGGAAAAAAATGCACTTAATTCAGAATCTAAACTATGTGGCAAAGTGAAAGTGAAAAAAAGAATTTTGTAATTAATGGAGAAAAGTGCTTGAATTGATTATTTACTTTTTCCACAATCGGTAAACTTTTATTTATAGTGATTACTTTATACTAAACAAACATAGAAAAAAAATACCATAAGCTCATTTTTACTATTATTGTTTTATAAAGCATGTGTACCTAATTTGAAAGACAAAAGACTTAATTTGTTTTTATTTACATTCGGAAAGTTTTTCAATAGAAAAAAATAACCAATTTGCAATTTCAATTGAAAAGTAGTATTAAAAATATCTAATATTTAGATGGTATACATTAGGTAATTACTTTTTTGTGAAATCGAAAATGAATTTATTTTTAATAAAATTTATTTTCTAAAATTGATTTTAACAGATAGATTAAGATAGTTAAAACACATGAAATAATGCTTAGTTACTATAAATGATTCGCTCATAATGCTTAGGTACTATAAATGATTCACTTATAATGCTTAATTACTATAAATGTTTCACTTATAATGCTTAGTTACTAGAAATGATTACTCATAACGCTTAGTTACTATAAATGATTCAGATAATGAAGGGATCTATTGAATTTATTGATTGATCATTGAAATAATAACGTAGATAACTGATATTCGATAAAGATGGTGGATTACATTAATTTTTTAACCGGGTAATATATGCCACAGGTCGGTTGAATATATATATATATATATATATATATACAATATCAAAAATTATTTTTAATTCATATTTCATAATTACATTTATTAATCTAGACTAGCAAGTACTAAAAATATTTTATGTTTCTCAATTATACAAAACATTGCAGCTAGAAAATTCATTTGCTTATTTGTAATTTATTAAAAATTAGAACCGGATTATTTCTGCTTAGAATATTAATAATAATTAAGAAACAATAAGGATTAAGAAATGCTTGAAAAATTAATCATTTGGAATAAGCCTAACAATCGGGCGAAGTAAAAAAAAAAAACTAGTCTCTTACAAATATTTTATTTATCAAGGCAATTCATTTCTAAAAAAGATGATACTCGTCGAAACATTAATGCTTCCTAATAGAGACATCTAAGCTTACAACAAGCCAAGAAAGCGTGAATAAAAAAAAAAAAAAAGAATGTCCACTTTCTTTTTTAAAAACGATAAATTATCAGTGTTTCCAAAAGTGCATGATTTGTTGATAATCTCAGTGTTGAAGCCTAGTAACTGACTACTTATACAGCATATCGGATTAAACACCTTGAATTATTGTATCTCCAAGTTACAAGCGACAACATTCGATGACTTACGCTGTATAATGTCTTATTATTCCCCTCCATTGTGATGGAATTGGCGATTTTTTTTTCTTAATACATGAGTCACGTCTAGGTTTTTTATTCCATCTTTCCCCGTTGTTGACTCGTCTTTTTGGTCATCGTTTCATCAGCGTCAAACCCTGACCTAAGAAAAACGAGCCGATTTTTCAAAGAGGATCCCCAATGACAGGCGTGATGAAAATAAACGATTAGTTCAGTATAAAGCATTTGACGTTCGTATCGCGCATTTGCTCAGCTTTAAACCGGCAACAACGAAGAGAATGCCACTGCTACCATTAATCAATACGATAACTTGAAAATGTCTTAATGGGGGTCCTCCACAAAATGCCAGAAATTATCTTATCATTGCATAAATTAACTGAATTGTAAAAATATTAATTTATATCGTTAATTGTATTAATAAATAAGGACGTAAAATTTTTGGGCAGTTTTAAAACATTGCGTTATATTTTAAATGATCCTGTGAATAATAACTTTATAATAATGCTTTTATAATAATAATAATAATGCTTTTATAATAATAATAATGCTTTTATAATAATAATAATGCTTTTATAATAATTTTATAATAATAATGCTTTTTAAACTACGACCGGGGAAAAATTAAGTAAAATGCTTTTTTTTTTTTTTTTTTTTTAAATATTTATACGTGTTTACAATAGAAAAACTTTACTCAAGACGAAAAGAAGAATCCATTAAATTTTAAAACGAAACTAAAAATGAAAATGTTTTAATATAAAAATCGTATTTTAATATCATAAATTATGTAATTAAAATATTTACGATTTTATCTTTTTAATTATATATTTGATTGTATTAATATACAAGGGCCTAAACAGTTTTTGGGCAGTTTTAGAAAAGTACGTTACATTTTAAATGATTCTGTGAATGATGTAAAATATTTATTATAAAATAAAATTTATTAAGTAAGTTTTATAAAAAATAATACATAAATTTAGCATATTCATTAAACTACGACTGGGGAAAAATTACTTAAAATGTTTTTTTTTTTTTTTTTTAAATATTTATACTTGTTTATAATAGAAAAAAAATTTTACTCTAGACGAAAGGAAGAATCCATTAAATTTTAAAACAAAACTACAAAAGAAAATATTTTAATAACATAAAATTGTAAATATTTTAATTATATAATTTATCGTTTTTTAATTACATATTTAATTGTATTAACATTTTTTTTTATTATTATTTTTGGCAATTTTAAAAAAGTACATTACATTTTAAATGATCTTCTAAATAATGTAAAATATGTATTATTATATAATATTAAATTTATTAAAAGTAATTTTATAAAATATAATACATAACTTTATCCTTTGCTTTAAAATACGACTGGGGGAAAAATTACGTCAATTGATTTAAAGAAAAAAATTATTTATAATAGAAAAAAATTTACTTAAGACGAAAGGAAGAATCCATTAAATTTTAGTAAAACGAAACTAAAAATGAAAATATTTTTTAATGACATAACAATCGTATTTTAATAATATAAAATTGCAAATATTTTAATTACATAATTTATCGTTTTTAAATTACATATTTAATTGTATTAACATATAAGGACCTAAACATTTTTTTTTTTTTCCAGTTCTAAAAGTACATTACATTTTAAGTGATCCTGGGAATAATATAAAAATAAGTATTATTAAATAAACTTTATTAAGTAAGTTTTAAAAAAAATAATACATAACTTATGTTCGCATGCGCTTAGCGTATGCTTTAAATTACGACTGAGAGAAAAAATTACGTAAAAATGCTTTTTTTTTAAATATTTATACTTATTTATAATAAAAAAACTTTTCTCAAGAAGAAAGGAAAAATACATTACATTTTAAAACAGAATTAAAAATGAAAAAAATATTCTAATATTAGAATGAAAATGAAAATATTCTAATATTAGAATGAAAATGAAAAATATTCTAATATTAGAATGAAAATGAAAATATTCTAATATTAGAATGAAAATGAAAATATTCTAATATTAGAATGAAAATGAAAATATTCTAATATTAGAATGAAAATGAAAATATTCTAATATTAGAATGAAAATGAAAATATTCTAATATTAGAATGAAAATGAAAATATTCTAATATTAGAATGAAAATGAAAATATTCTAATATTAGAATGAAAATGAAAATATTCTAATATTAGAATGAAAATGAAAATATTCTAATATTAGAATGAAATGAAAATATTCTAATATTAGAATGAAAATGAAAATATTCTAATATTAGAATGAAAATGAAAATATTCTAATATTAGAATGAAAATGAAAATATTCTAATATTAGAATGAAAATGAAAATATTCTAATATTAGAATGAAAATGAAAATATTCTAATATTAGAATGAAAATGAAAATATTCTAATATTAGAATGAAAATGAAAATATTCTAATATTAGAATGAAAATGAAAATATTTAAATACATAATCGAAAACTAACATAGTTAGTATGTTATTGCATTCGAAAACTAAATACAAATTACAGAATATAACGAAATCGAATTGCATCTTTGCAAATTATAAAAATTAAATAGTCAAATCTGTTTTTGTGCTTGGAAACACATTTGCAACACATTTAAAAGAAATTTTTTTTTATGCAGTAAATAGGGAACGCATAAAAAAGTCCCACAAAAAAAAAAATATGTAAATCAAAACCTCACGATGTAGCACTACGTCGCATCTAATAACATTCATCGTAATGGGATGATATAATATCAGGTGGGCCATCTGTTGGATTTTTTTTTATTTACATGTTATTTTGACAATCATCTGTTGTTTTTTTTTTTAAATTATATCTTTTCAATTTTTATTCATAATATGCATTCGATGGAATTTTTTTATATACCACACAAAAAATATCGCACCAAAAGGACCGTATAAAAACAGGCAGGGTTTGACTGTGTAAATATTCATTGGGGATATAAATTTAACCCGTGCGTACATTAGCATTAAAAATTCGAACCAGTGATCTTGAGAATTAAATTATTAACGCTTTCTTTATTAATTTTATTTTTTTAATAAATTTTTCACAAATTTTTTTTCTTATCTTATTGAAAATACTTCAGTTTTGATAAGTTAATCTCATATATTAAATTTATTAATTTTTAAAGAGATTCTGTAAATTCTTATCTGATTCAAAAACAAAGTGCAGTAAATTGTTTATTAAATTTTTATTAATTTAATTTTGAAAAGTTTGAAACATTAAATTTTTCAAAATAAAATGGCTGATATGATTTGAGATCAGATTTTTGATTTTAAAAATTAAAATCAAATTAAATTTAATTTTCATGTATTTTTATAGCCATCTGTTGTTTTTTCTTTTGAATTACATTTTTTAAAATTTTTATTCATAATATGCATTTGATGAAATTTTTTTTATATACAGCACAAAAAAAAAAAAAAAAAAAAAAAAAAAAAATATATATATATATATATCGTACAAAAAAAAAAAAAGAACAGTATAAAAACAGGTTTGACTGTAGAAATATTCATTGGGGATATAAATTTATCCCGTCTTGCATTAATTAGAATTCCAAATCAAACCACTGAGTCTGAGGATTAAATTATTAACGATTTCTTCATCAATTTTTTAAACAATTTTTTCACTTTTCATATTGAAAACAATTTAGTTTTAATATTAATTTCATATGTTAAATTTATGAATTTTAAAAGAGATTATGTAAATTCTTATCAGATTCAAAATTCTGATTCAGATTCTTTCTTCAGAAGTGAAGAAAATTGTTTTTTAAATTTATTTTTGCTAATTTAATTTTGAAACATTAATAAAATTATTAATATGATTTGAAATCAGATTTTGATTTTAAAAATAGCCCACATAGATTTTACTAAAACTGTGTTAATAATTTGCTCAAATAAATCAGAGAAACTCAAAATGACATTTCTCTTTTTGTGATTCAAACATTGTTACAAAATTATATTTCAAAAATGGTAAAAACTAATTGTCTTGTTTGAAAACATTACTGCTGGCCGAATACAGCTGATGTAAAATTTTAATAAAAGAATTATAAAAATTATAGTTACTTATAATAAAAATATAATTCTTTTTAGAAAACTTTATTCGAATTTTCTAAACAAAAAAAAGAAGAATTAAAATCTACCATTAACAAACTTCCACCGCATGTCTCTCTTTTAATTTGATTAAAAACAAAAATTTCAATGAAACATCAAATTCATGAAATTTGTAAATGAAATGAAAATATAATTACAAGCAGCATATTTCGAAAAGATCCAGTATAACAAGTTTGAATTGTGTGATTTTTAAGTTAAAGCGAATTACTTTTATTGAAATTTACTAGAACACATCATGCTTAAAAATAGAATGCTTAAATATTATTATTAAATTTTTAATTCGTACAACAAAATTTACACTATCCTACAAAAAAAAAGTTTTATTGACTAATTTTCGTAGCGCAGTTTTATGAAGTATATTCTTACATATATATATATATATAATTATTTGAAAAATATTTTTTGTAATTTCTTTTCTGCTATCTGTTTCCAGCTCATGATTCTTGAATCCATTTGAATGTTGCCATATTTAAATCATTTTTACGTGTCATTTCCTTTAAACTGAAATAATTTCAGAAGTAACTGCCCTACATTTGCATGTGCCACATGAGTGAAACCAGGCACAGAAACTGTTCCTGTGTAACTAGCCCCGAGTGGACTTGCTTTCTAATACCACTAGCGGAATCGAACATCCATTTTTTTCTTCCTATTGCTAGTTCAACATCAAATCTACCAGTAGTGGCGAATTTATAAAATTACATTTTTGTTGTTTCTTATCCCACTTAGTCGGGAGCAACACTTAGACCAAGTCCATGAACCAGTGTGTTCTCATGGAAGGGGGACACGTTGGTAGAAGTCTGATTTGGCTCCGTGTCGCTGAAGGAGAGAATTGCCTTCCTGGAGGATTTTAGGAGGAACTACCCCACATTAGCTTCTCGTATGGGAGAAAACCTTGAAAGGTCCCACTAGGTAATCCGACTAACGAGGCAAGATACTGAAACATCACAAACGCCATTGAGTCCTCATTTTTTGAAACAATGTCTACAGTAAAGCTGCCAGCGAATTGAACCTCATTCCCTAATGCTTACCAGCGGCGCACTTGGCCAGCGGCCATTGATACACGAATCGGGCAAATTACATTTTTAAAATAACTATCATATTTGGGTGCATACGTTTAAGAGTAATAGTTGATAAAAATTTTCAATAAATGCTTTAACTACTGATAATTAAGTAAAATTAACGCAAATCATTTTTGTGCTCACAGTTCTAGAAACAAATCGTTTTTGTTACAATTTTAGTTTTTCATTGTTTATTTTATTTATACATGTACATACATACATAGCAAATTTGTGGAAATAAAGTAACTAAATTAACTCACCAGTAAATTCTAAAGCCATTTTCACAGATTTAAAAGCCTTGGATTTAAAACAGATATTAATTACATTCTCCTTTTTTTTTTTTTTTTTTTTTTTGAGCGTCAAAATATTTGCTCAAAACCTTTCCTATATATTATAAATGAAACAAACAGCTGAAAGAAAATGGTTCTTTACGAAAATTTATCATTATAAATATATTTTTATATTTTTATTTCAAATGAAAAAAAAAAAACCTCGAGATATAATTTCAATCATATATTAAACAGCTCTTGACTTTTGAATCGTTCCGCTATCACTTATCAGGATTAACTTTAAAACAAGAGTTAACACTGGCATTTGAAGACAGTTATTAGGAAAGTGCTTTTCGCAATTTACTCGCAACTTGGGAAAGTTATGTGACAGAGCGTAGAAAGGTTCACGTGAGCAAGGGAAGGAAAAAAAAAGTGCCTTTCAATTAAGCCGGCTCGATTTTCCTTTCAACGCGTGATATCAATTAAGTGCCGAATCAGAAAAGGGAATCGTGATCCTTTTAAGGCGCGTCGTGATGTAGGATGCTTTAATCAGAGAATGCCTTGGCAATATTTATTTAGGTTAAATTCGTATTTAAGTTATGTTGGTTTGATATGGATAAACTTTTGATAGAAATTTGGTGCATTTAATACCAATTTATCTTTAAGATTATTATATTAAGGTGTCATTTATTATTATCATTTATTTCAGTTTTGAAAAGTTTGGCCATAGAGAGATTTCCGCAATGTCTATATTTACAGTATTGGCCATCATTTATGTGTTTGTATATTTTTTTATAATATGTATGCATTTTAGATAATAATCATTATTAATTTTTTTTTTTTTTTTTAAGTAATACTGTTTTATATCACTTTTCTATAGTATTTACATTTTTAAATTTTATTAAGATGTCATTTATCATTATCATTTATTAAGGTGCCATTTATCATTATCATTATCATTTATTAAGGTGCCATTTATCATTATTTATCATTATCATTTATTTATTAAGGTGCCATTTATCATTATCATTTATTAAGGTATCTTTTATCAATTAACATTATCACTTATTTTTAAGGGTGTTATTTATCATTTATTATTAAGGTATCATTTATCATTATCATTTATTATTAAGGTATCGTTTATCATTATCATTTATTATTAAGGTATCGTTCATCATTATCATTTATTATTAAGGTGTCATTTATCATTTATCATTATGATTTATTTTAAGGTGTCGTTTATCATTTATCATTATCAGTTTAAGGTGTCATTTATCAATTGCCATTATCATTTATTATTAAGGTGTTATACGATAGAGAGATAAAAAGTTTCATTCACATACAATTCAAATAAAACGGGGCGCTATATTTAGTGACGATTGAAGCATATTGACAATTTTGTAGAATAAATAATTAAAATATTTATTAAACTTAAAGACATTATTAAAATAATGAAAAGAAAGTTTTATGCAGTTATCTAGTAAAATAATATGTTATTCTGAATCTCTTATTTATGTTACATATAATGGATTTATAATCAGGAAAATTGTACACTCTTTAAAATATTGACGCATTGTTATTAATGTTCGGGAAAATAATTTTTTATTCCGGTTGTAATTTTCTTCAATATCACAAAAGTATTCAGGGTTGAAGTTTTAAAAATACTCCTGAAAATTTTAGATATTAAGGAATTGTTTGATTTTATAACTTTTAAAATAGATAATGAAAATTTTGGAATGCTGTGTTTTAACGTTGCTTTATAGCATTTCACAGTTGAATGAAACAATTATTGGGAAAACCAGCAAAAAAAAAAAAAAAATATATTTATGAGGCATTTATGAGATATAATAAAATCTATACATTATATAACAGTTTATCTAGAATATATATATATGATTAGCACCAATAATTAAAAATATTCAGGGAATTAT
Organism: Caerostris extrusa; assembly: GCA_021605095.1. Classification (NCBI taxonomy): domain Eukaryota; kingdom Metazoa; phylum Arthropoda; class Arachnida; order Araneae; family Araneidae; genus Caerostris; species Caerostris extrusa. Next base: position 21,924 of record BPLR01007276.1, read on the forward strand.
ATAATTTTTTATTATTTTATATTTACGGTATACGTATTATTTATTTTATTTTGTTTTAAGGCATACATATTTAAAAATATTTAACATATTTATATTTTTTTCTTAATTCAATATTAAAAATAAATAATTAATATTAATAATGAAAATTTTAAGAGGGATATATACAGGTCGTAAATCAAACAAAATATCAAATATTTAGTGTAAACGGAGTACTACTCAATATTCAAATCGCGTTTCTTTTATATTAATGCACTTCTTAGTTCTTAAAGATACTTCTGCATTTAATTTCTATTGGAATAAAAATGAAAATGCCTAACTATTCAACTTATTTATATTAGCCTTTGTTTTAATAAATATATTTATTATAATTAATAAACGAACTTTATTATTTTTTGTAATATTCCCCAGTGAATCCTCTATTACTTTGTATTTATGTAATCTTATACAATATTACGAAAATGTTAACTCATCCTACTCCTCCTTCTATTCCTCAAAAAATATTCCTGTATTTTTATTTCTATTGGATTAAAAATGAAAATGCATAACTATTCAACTTATTTGTATTAACATTCGTTTTAAAACATTTATTTATTATAATTAAAAACGAACTTTAATTTTATTATTTTCAGTAATATTTCACAGTGATTCCTCTATTGCTTTGTAATTATGTAATCTTATACCAGGTTACGATAAAGTTAACTCATCATACTTATTTTATCATTTTTTTCTTTATAAGCAGATCTCTGAAATGGACAATTATATTATACTTAAAATATTAATATTTAATAAAATTTTATCTTAATTTAAAAAAAAATTTTTGCATAAAAGTAAAAAAATACATATTTTACATACAAACATACATGTCTTGATACATACATACATACATACATACATACATACATACATACATAGAATTGATAAACAGCAATTAAATTTATACATCTTTATCATTTTCTAACTTATTCTAATACTTTTGCATTTAACTTTAAGCGATATCAATTAAGCAATCTATACTTTTTGCTCGTCTTTAACATCTTAACGATTTAAAGAAGAAAAAAATTACAATTTCAATAAAATGTAACAAAGAAATTATAATATGTTTTAACTTATATTCAAAGAAATTATAATATGTTTTAACTTATATTCAAATAATTTTTTTATATATGTTTTACCTTATGTACGCCTTTTACTAAGGAAGATAAATTGGATACTAATTAAATAAACTTTTAAACGACATACAATTTTTATAATTACATATAATCCCTATAAAATTTTAACTATATTGTATACATTTCACATAATAAAACATATTTAAAGTAATATACTCTTTTTGGGAAAAGATAAAAACAGGGAAATATTAAAAAAAAATATGTTTGAAGTAATTCAAATAGCAATGTTCTCAATAGAATAATAAAACAGCTTATTAATAATATTTATATATTACTTAATATAAATATCACTTATAGAAAATTTTAAATCAGAAATAATTTCTTGTAGAACACATTTAATGCAAGCATGATTCTAAGCATTCACTATTGCGGTAGGATTATTTTTTAACCTTTCAATATCTAACCGAAAAAAAAAAAACTAAAAGTCTTGAAAAATAAATTCTTTGATTTCATCAGAACTTGTTAGTGAGTTCTTTTAACATATGTCATTGAAAATGTCATATAAAAATGTAACAACAATTATTTTTATCCGTAAATTTATTCATAAGAATTTTTATTATTTCAGCTTCTGTCAACAAAGAAGAACAAAATATTTCTCTGAAAGGTTATTCAATTTCCCCTCCTTATCTAATCTAATATTCCATCTGATTATATGGACATGATCCCTAGCAGCTGCCTAACCAATAAAGAGTTATGTTGAACACAATGAGGAAGTGTGATTTTCCCATTTTGGTGCGAAAAGTGGGTGTGACGTAAGCGCCCCCTGATGTGAAAATAACGAGGGGCCTTCTGACCCTGCTGTAGTAGCCACAACGCCCCCTCGCGGGGTTAACGAGAAATGAGTGACACATCCCTGGAGCCAGGAATAACAAACAGATGAAGTCAAATATCTTGTGCAGCTGACCAACCTTATTTTCTTATATGCAAGCTTATTTGAAGGATAGAGGTGAAACAAGTGAACAATCAAATTTCGACAATGCGCGGTTTTTGAACTTGGAACTGCAAGAAATCAGTTGGCAAAATCATTAATGGTCAGCGACCTGGGGAAACCACCTAGGTGACTCATTTCTGCAACCGCACCCTACGACTTCCTGATTTCGAACCCGTTATTTAACTCATCTCTTGTAGGAGATTTTAGTCAATGGCAACAATAGCGTACAGAAATTATTATGTATAGCAAAACTTATGGTAATTTAATTAAAAATTTATTAATTGCCGACTTTTAAGGTTTAAAAAATGGTTGTCATAACAAAGAGGTTTATTTAATTCTTACTAAGATATACAGATATATATATATATATATATATATATATGAGATAAAGTCTATCAAAAAATCACATTTTATTTATTTGAAATTTGACTTTTTTTAACCGTAAGTGTTTTTTGACAATACGGAGAATTGTAAGAATTAATAATTAAAAAATTTATTAATTGCCGATTTTTGAGGTTTAAAAATGGTTACCATAACAAAGTGCTTTATTTAATTCTCACTAAGATACGCAGATATACATAAAATAGAAAAAGTCTGTCAAAAAGTCATATTGTATTTATTTAAAATGTGACTTTTTTTTTTTACCATAAGCGTGTTTTGACAATACGGAGAAATTGTAAGATAAATAATCTTACTTATCTTGAGGACTTAAATAATATTCTTAAGAATAAAACTAAATTATCAGTATTATATTTTTAAAAAGTGAGAAAAGCACTTTAAAATATTTATACTGTTCAGTAGAAACCATAAAACCTTTTTCAAAATATGAAGTTCACATCAGATTGTATCTTGTTATAGTTTATTGCGAAGTGATTGAGTTTTCTAAGCTAGTCGAAATCGAGTCACTTTTTTGTGCTTTTTTCATAATATGAAAATTATTCATTGAATGAGAAATGTTATTTCTGAAGACAAAGGATTTTGGAAGTTTTGGATAAAAAAAAAATAATGTTAAAAATAAAATATATCCAATATAAAGACTTGGATTGAACTTTACATGATTTACTAATTATTTTTTTTATAATTTATATCACTGACATAACTGACCATCTTTAATTGATGCATCATTTATAATTTGAACATAAGAAGTGGATAATCATGATACGCTGATTTAAATATTCATTGAGTTTACGAAGTGCATACGAACCAATAAATCGTACTTTCAAAGCAATGTGCATTAGAAAAAGTGAGTTTAGTAGACACAGAAAGAATTTTTAACAATAAACTACTTTTTTTTTTTTTTTTTAAAATTAATTTTCTTAATAACATAAAAATTTTAAATTAAACATTTCATGCTTGTTCTTTAATCAGAAATTAGTTTAACAATATAAATAAGTTATCTGAAAAGTTTTTTTAACAAAGAATTAGCTTAAAAAACAATCCATTAGCTTCTTAAAGTAATGCTCATCACAAATTCAATTATTAGAATTTTATAACCTATTATTCGATATATGATAATAATTGGAACTCGGGTAAGCAAAAATTATGGAATCGTATCGTCATTTTATTTCAAAATTGTGTTCAATTTATGAAATAAAATGCTTTATTTATTTAATACAATATCTTTCCCTCCAGTTTTTCCCTTTATCTGAATAAAAAAATACTACACCTGATCTAGTCGGAGTTCTACATTTGGCTTTTTAAAACTGTACGACTTGTATCATCTGACTTCAAGATAACTTGTTAGAAAGAAGCATGTTTTAAAAGAATATACAGTTGAACCTGTTTTCGTGTGGTGGATAGGGGCCGCATAAAAGAAATCGCATAAAAATATCTTGAAACTTCATAAGTAGCTATAAAATATATTGCCCATTTAAACAAAAATTCCTGTGGTAAATAGGGACAGCATAAAAAAAGTCCCACATAGAAAATATGTAAATCAAAACCTCAGGATGTAGCACTACCTCGCATCTAATAATATTCGTGGTAATGGGATGATATAATATCAGGTGGGCCATCTGTTGATTTTTTTTTTAATTTGCATGTTATTTGGACAGCCATCTGTTGTTTTTTAATTATATTCTTAAATTAATTGTCTTAAAATATGTAATAATGTTACATAGTATGCACTTGATGGAATTACATATATATATCGCACAAAAAAAAAGGACCGCATAAAAACAGGTTTGTCTGTATATATTAAGATGTTGTCTCAATTGTTTTAATAAGCAAAGGGGTACTTTATAAAATAATTACTTACAACTTCAAAAACAATAATGAATTCTTTGGAAAAAAAAGATCATGAGTTTATCTGAATATAAACTTTTCATTTCTATGAACTTTTTAAAATTGCACTCATTTAATAATCCTTTAAATCAATTAGTCTGAAGTAACATTTAACCTTTTTAACCATCAGTTATTAATTAATTTTTAATTTATATTTAAAAACAAAATTTATTTTAATTTTTATCTTTTAACAAAATAATTTCCAACGATGTATTATCTATTCGAAGTGTCATTATTCAGCAGCATTATCAAAAAAAACTTTTTATTATTCAGCATTATAAAAACTTTATTATTCAGCATTATAAAAACTTTATTATTCAGCATTATAAAAGCTTTATTATTCAGCATTATAAAAGCTTTATTATTCAGCATTATAAAAACTTGATTATTCAGTATTATAAATGCTTTATTATTTAGTATTACAAATGGTTTATTATTCAATCGATTATTCAATACTCTTATACAAAAGTTTCTAATTTATGTAGTGATCATGACTATTTTATTATGTTTGCAAAAAGAAAAAAATTATTTGCTGTATTACCATTTTAAGTAATTTTTTTTTTTAGTATCAAAGTAAATTTTAACTGTAAACTTTTCAACAATCTATGGTAATCTAATCGTGACAAAATAAGTTTTGTAATTAGTTCTATTATTTGGAGTATAAAATTAAAACTAATGATTTAAAAATAGCAAAAATTATATTATTATCTATTAAACATAAAAAAGGAGAAAAATAATATATAATCTTTATAATTTTAAATAGGGCAGTATTTGTTCCGATTTATTAATACATTTTTTATTATGCCTTTAAATTAGCAAATGAAAATAAATAACAAAATTTTCATGATTAAAAAAATTATTCTTAGCAATGATTAATTTTCCACGTAAGGTGTTTTATTTAAATTAAAAATTTTACTTCGAAACAAAAAAAAAAACAAATAAAGAAACAAAAATAAACTTTGAAAAAGAACCTTTACTTATAATTTAATCAAGTGAAGGAATACAATGAACAATCCAGGTTGGAAAAAAAAAATGAAAATAATATTCTCAATTTCACAGTTCATTTCAAATAACGTACTGGGCCGAAACTTTTGAAAAAAAAAAAAAAAAATCCCACCTTCTATCTCCATTACTAAAAGTCACTCCCTAGGTTTAAATGGAAAAGACTGGAATTCAATTACAAAGCAACCGAAACAAAACAAATTGAGTTACTCCGCGTAACTATCTCTTTTTTACCCAAATCAGAAGAAAAAGTTCTCAAACTAGTTTACAAGAAATGTAAATTTTAAGCATAGATTGTAATTATCTCAAAGAAGACACCCTTTCTCAGCAACCCGGATATTAACAAAGAGTTCTCGCAGTTCTCATACCATCTTGCGAGACGTCTATTTTAAAATACCCAGGCCACCAAATATGCAAGGAAAGAACTTGTCCAAGAGAAAAGTAGACCGCTCCCTGCTTTGGCTATCCCATGACCTCAGCGAACTTTACTGCGGATTACAGCACCTTGGCTATATCTACCGTTAGTTATTTGTGAAAATGCTTTATCTCGGGAAAGGTTATATCAGCTATGCTGCAAGGTCGGCGATTTCAACTACGCGTTACCCCAAAGACATAAAACGATCAAATATCTTTTGCCGCTTGTCCACTTTTCGGGAATCATATGTGCTGGAATATTATAATGCTCTACCTGTTTTTTGACATTAATTTCTCACGTTCTATCGGTATGGGAAACAGGACGCGCAAAAGTATGAAGCTATAATTGACTCGCTTTGGAAATGTCAGAGGTACGAAATGGTCAGATCTGGAGGATTCGTAATTATTATAATCCATCATACTCTTCAACCTTTCTGTCACGTTGGCTAGTGGACAGAATTCGTGTGAGATTATTTTCACAGCGTGCTTTATAGGGATATTGATAAACAGGTCAATATAAATATATCATTTGTTATCAACCTACAGAATGTAAAAACGAAGCGAAATTATTTTTATTTTAAATAATTATTCTTTTAATGCCTTAAGAAATAATTATTTCATGGCAAACTTTTACTTTCATGGATTTGTTTAATTATCATTTATTATAAAAGAAATGAAATTACTAGAAAACAATAATGTATGAAAATGTATCTGCAGTAAAATTTATTTTTTTATATTTAAAATAATTGGAGTTATTTGGAAATAAATTATTACTTGGAATTAAATTATTTACTTGGAACTATTTAAATTATTATACTTTTACCTTAAATTATTTACTTGAATAATCAGTGCAATGGATTATGAGACCTCATGAAATTAGCGACAGTCTGTTAGACCTTCACTGGTCGAAACAATTACAGATGGAATATGGACTACGCCATGAGTTGATGTATTGGGATTGGCTGTAGATCAGTGCTGAGGAAGTGTCGACTCCAGAAAGAAGTGAGTAAAGCTGAGCTCCTCTCTTGACGGATTTTCATAAAAGGAGGTTTTTGGAGAAGAAAAGAGAGTACTGCGATGAGACGGCAAGAAGTGTTGTTATTCTCTTTTTCTGTGAAGTAATTGAACAGGCAGGAGTTTCCGCCTATTTTCAAAGTGAGCCCCTTGTGGTTTCGTGTATCACGCCGTGTGATAGTTAAGGTCTGACACGGAACAGGTGTTTAGATTTTTCGTAGACTCGAGAACTCTGAAAATCTCCGACCTTGGAGTGAACTGCTCTTGTGAATAAAATTTATTTCTTTAACTTTCATTTCGTTGTAAATAATAATTTCTAATAATCCAGAGTTCTGTATATATATATATATATATATTGTTCAATTATGCAATACATTACAATATATTAAGAAAATATTTCAGAATATTCGTCTCAAAAGATTAAAAACTTCAAAATACTGGGTAATTCTAAGTTTTTTTGTAGACATGTAACAACACCCACTACCTATCAAAAGACATGCTGCACTGCACTCTTGTTCTGCCATCGCAATTTGAAACCACCGTCAAGAGTATCATCTAAATGGTTTGCACAGTATTTCCCTTTTTCTTTGAAATTCTTTTTGTCGGGGTAGATAAACTCAACAGAGATTTTCTGACCTACGGATTTACCATGATCAGCCCCAGCATAAACACAAAAATAACTTGGCACTCTTCGAATTTTGAACCGAGCAGATCTGTAAATTCGGGTTGCGAATTGGGAAAGCTCGATTACCAGGTTTCTTTCCCCAGTGCTGTAAGCCAACAAGCTATCTACCAAGCTGCTCCAGTCCACAATAAAGTAAAAGTAAGAGAGATATATTCTGAATTTTAAATCATAAATGCTCTTATAGAGCTGTTAATTTAGATTAGAACAGTATAAATACCAAAAGATATTACTAAGAATCCTACAAAGTCCTTCTACAGATCTAACGTCAAATAAAAGATGTTACCAATAAAATTATTATTGTTATTTTTAGCAACTTAGTTTATACAGGGAAAGTCGAAATTAATATTTTGATTACAAATTACAATAATTTGTTGCAAACATTAATATAAATTTAAACATTGTACTTGTGAAAGAATTAAATATTGTACACAATGAAGGAAATTACAATGTTTCATTTACATACTTTATAATTGTTTTAAATAATTCATGTATTATTTGGAGAAAATGCTTGTTAATAGAGTTTAATTATTCATAAAAGAAGATATGATCACTTCCAATCAGTACAATTATTTTTACTTTCGCTGTGTATTTAAACTCATAAAATTTTTAGTAACAATAATCTAGTATCACTTAATAAACTCATGTTTGTGAAAATTGCAACACCATGAAGGAATCGTCATAATTGAATGAAATTTAATACACAGTTGAGTGGTAGTGGTAAAATAAATGACTAAATGTTCAAAGCAAACAAACAATAACAAGAGATCGGAATCCGTTTTTGTGTAGCCACCACGCGCCGCAATAAGTGCTGCTACACGACGTGGCATGGAGTCAAACAAATTTTGAATGTCTGCCTGAGGAAGAGCATTCCATATTGTTTGTATGCGCACCCAAAGTTCGTCTGCAGAAGCAACAGGACGAGGATCAAGAGCGAGACGCCGACCAACGAAATCCCACACATGTTCAATCGGCGACATATCCGGGAATACGCAGGCCAAGGAAGACGCTGTACCTGCCGCGTTGCAAAGAAGGATTGAACAGTACTAGCGATATGAGGGCGGGTATTGTCCTGTTGAAATACAGCACCTGTCAAGCTTTGAAGGAAGGAACAGCTTGGGGCTATAGAACTTCACTGATGTACCGGGCTGTTCAGATTGCCCCCACCTTACAATTCAATTGAGATCGTCCATGATATGCTATGGCACCCCAACGCCATAACTCCGGGTGTTCGTCCACTGTGGCGGTCGATAATGCACTCCGGAAGTTGGCGTTCACCGGCATAGCGTCTGACACGAATGCGGCCATCATGGCACCACAAATTAAAGCGGGATTCGTCAGAAAATTCGACATGCTGCCAATCAGCACACCAGTCTCTATGCTGAGCGGCCCATTGTAGCCGCAGGTGGCGATGGTTTAGCGAAAGATTGATCCTGCATAAAAGGAGTCCTAGCGCGCAGTCCACGCTGCAGCAGACGTCTACAGGTGATGAAGCACACAATGAAACACCTGTAGCTATTGACCACTGTGCTGCCAATTGTCTAGAGGAAGCTGTACGGTCCATCAGCGCCATGCGGATCAGGTGTCTATCATCGCGAGCTGACGTCACATTTCGGGGTCCCCTCCCGGATTTCCGAGTTGTCCGACACTCGTCCGTCCACTGCTTCCAAAGACGCATCACTGTGCTGTTGTTACGCTGCACACGAGCGGCTACTGCACGATAAGACAATGCAGATTCACGAAGGCCGATGATTCTCCCCCATTCAAACTCTGTACGTTGTTCAAATCTCGCTCTCTTTCGTCGAAGAGGCATAAGTAACGATTGAGCTAACGTTTACCACTAGCAGATAACCATACACGCCTCACTACAGCCGTCTATTTATTCGGATCCATCCGCCGTTCAGAGGGCGCTGCTCAGCATACGCATGCGCTACGGATTTGAAATTCTAATCATTTGCATATCATGCGTTAATTTGCATTTCCTGAAAATTTCAGCGCACTCGCGTTAAGTCTTTTTCATGGTGTTTGCAATTTTCACAAACATGAGTTTATATTGCAGTATCAGATTCTGTAAATTAAAAATATCTATATAATTTATTTTTAAAACAAAAGATATTTTATAGAAATATAAAAGATAATTCAGTTTTGCACGAAGAAAAGTAGTAAGCTTTAAAATAAATAAAAACATCAAAATCAAATTTGCCAATAATATTCATTCAGATTAAAAAAAGACTAGGAGCAATAATCAATCTTTGTTTTATTATTATTAATAAGATATAAGAAATAAAATAAATAATGACATTTTTGAAAGTAATTGTCAAATTATTAGAGATTGTTTCGTGATTTAAGAAATGGTGCTGTGATATATGTATCTGTACATTGTTTAAACCTTAATAAAAAGGAAACAATTTTATATACATACGATAATTTTGAAAACAATTCTAATTCGATTAATTCCATAAAAATATTGTTATTATTACAATAATTTAATTTACATTATTTTAATTCTGTATGATATTTTCAGGATCAGAATAACTAACCTTATTAATTTGGAAACTGTGGTGCAATTAACAGTTGATGAGATTAAAACATTATAAATAAGAAGTGGATGGTTGCGATGTTAGCCAGTTTATCAGGTAAGGAAATTTGGAGTAAATATCATAGAATTAAGGTAGAACGGAGATACTATTTGAAAAATAAATTAATGATTATGTCGCTATTATAATAGCGCAACTATTGAATTGGTCTAATAATAATGATGTTATGTAAGAATTTTTTTTTTTAAATATTCTTATTTTAAATTTTATTTTTCACTTCACATTTAACTTTCTGAAGTAGACATTGAAATCGGACCATTAGAGTTATTGTAATGATATTCCCTTTCATTATGAAATTTCTATATTTGAATAAAATGTTAACCGATTTTGAAATCCATTTACTAAGGATAAATAATTATTTAACCCATAGTCAAGTTAATCAAGAATATTTATTTCTTATAACACAGCATTCGAAGGAAGGCTCTTCTAGTCCAAAGAGTAAACAAAATGGTATGAGAAATTTTCAGATATAATTACCCATTTTTTTATTAATTGTTGACAGAATTAAAAACGGAAAATTTCAATTAAAAGCTTTTTATACATATATATATATACATATATATATATAAATAATTATAAGTCATGTTTGTGCAATTTAAATGTTAATATTTCTTATGTTTATGAAACAATATCGTAAAGTACAAGTTTTACGTCATGCAGTGAATTAACTAGTCACAAATGTCATTATCATTTATTAATATGTTTCATTCCTTATTTCTAGTAAATTACTTAAAAAAAAATACAACTTTATACAAACTCGTTTTGATAGGAAATTCAATAAATGATAAATTAGTACTTTGCATGAAAAACATGTAGTGATATATTATATAAACCTAAGAAGCTATCGAGCATAAACTTTCCATCCTATCAGATTACTTTAATGAGACCTGAATTATACTTTGTGAGACATATATAAAATTAAGACCACCAATACATTAGGCTAATGATATTGACGAGATCTTAATCTATGTAGATGGAACTGACCGAAAGTGGAATGTCTTAATGAGAAACATGCAAAAAGTGGAGTAAAATTTTATTGACAGCAATATCAGTGAGCAAGATATCAGTAAGATCAGTAAGCAATTATTAATGCTTCATTTTGATCTAAAAACGTACTTTATTTCTAATAAAATCTATCGAATATTTATGCAAACATGTGTAATTCAATTCACATTCAATATCTTGTGAGCAAATCTTGAAAGAAAAGTTGTTAAAAATAATCACAATTTAATAACCGTCTCGTGTAATCATTTAGAATCATTATCATGTAATCATTTATTTGCTGAAGACGATTAATAATTGCAAAAATTTTAATTATACCAATTTATTGGCTAGATAAGTGGTTCTCTAACTTTTTAGGATTTCTTGCATAATGGTTCAAAATTTTATGATTGCTAGCGGATCTTTTAAAATCAGAAAAATGTTTTAGTACCATAATTATATTTATTATTTAGAGTGTTAATAAGATAAATCAATTCATTATTTTGTATAAAAATGAAAAATTATAATTAAAAATATTTTTAAAAATGGTAAATTACAATCATAACATTAATTTAAGTGTTAAACTGATCACATTAAAGAAATTAAAATTAATTAAAAATTAAATTAAATGCGCCTATTAATTAAGATAATAGAACATCCAAAGTATAACCAGCGTCATTTAGAAAATAAATTTTCAGCAAGAAAATAAAAAATGGACGCCACAATAGCAAATAACCTAAACTTTCAACTGAGTGATCTCTTTGCGGTCTCTTAGAGTAGTGGTTCTCAATCCGCGGAACGCTGGTACTCTATGAAGTTACTTCAAGTCTTCCAAAAAAATAAAATTGTTGCAAAAGAAAAATCAATACAATGTCAAATAATTTTTGTATGGGATTGTAATCAGCAAATACAAATGACAATTGAGCATTTTAGTTTTATTTGTGGTATCGAAAACATAATACACAAGTTTTTCTAAGTATTGTAATTTGAATCGATTTTTAAATGAATATTTTCGCATCAATCCATATCGATATTTAATTCTTTTACAAGAGTGAGACTCTGAACAGGTTGACCAACCCTGTATCCACAATGTGCCGCCAATCAATTCCATTTTTGCTCTTCAGTAATGGATTTATTTTTGCAAGCAATGGCCTTTTATTATCGTGGCATTGATTTCGAAAAGGTTTGATTTGGTTTGGGCTGTCTCTCTACGGTCCTTTTTTGCACACTTTAGGCTAATTAGACCGGGACCTACAGATTAAAGTGGATTCCGGACCGCTAGCAAACATCCAAACCACCGCCAGAATTTGAAGTCTGTGGTACAAAAGGCCAAAGCTCTAGCCAATTGGCCATCAGGACACTGAAAAGGTTTGAGTGCCCGTGCTTTAAAGCTTGTGTTACAGTGTAAGTGTTCCGCGTAAAAATGTCAGAATTTGGTTTTCCACAACCTCAAAAATATTGAGGGCCAAGGACATAGAGGACGCAGAATCCCAGTATTATAACTACTGAATATTAGAAGTTTACCGCAGCATATTTTCAATAAATACCGAGTGTAACCATTTCATAATTTTTCGTGATTATTTAAAATTAATCTTAACATATTTTCATCTTTGAAGGAATTTAATTTTGTAGAAAAAATGAATTATGCAAATTCTATTAAAATTTCTTCATTCCAACTAAGCATATTATTATTATATGGGTGTTGGTTAGTTTCTTGTTTATATTCCAAAAAATTCCAATAAACATTTTGGGAGTTATAATAATGCTATTGTCTGTATTCATACAGATAATTACATGGCACGAGTAAATTATGCATAAAAATAATTTTTCAGGCTTTTAAACCAGTTCACCTTTAATTTTTGAGCTACAAATTTTAATATGTTCATCACAATTTCATGAGAACCTTTAAAAAATTGCAATTTTAAAATGAAACGAAACCTTGTTAAGTAATATAGGCTCAAAACATTAACACATTGGAAATTTCGTTATGTCCGAAATATTTACACCAAAACAATTCTCTCCTTTTCCACCAAGACAATTATTCAATATTCGCATTTTCTTCGCAAACTTTCCGCCTAAGTAATTATTTTTAAGTGGCTCTTCCAGAATAGTAGCCATAACATCTTGGCAGTTTAAAAAAATTTCGGGCCAAACCTGTAACATCAATAACAAAGCGCTTCAAAGTTGTCAAAATGTCAATTTCGTAGCTACTTGGATTGAGTACCTGCATCCAAAAGCACGTATTGAATAATTCATTGGCATTTTGAGCTCTTTTTTTTATCTTGAGCAAAAATTTGAGATCGGATTTTGCACAAGTTAAGTTTGAAGAAACTATTACGCGTATGATTAAATGTTAGAATCACTTAATCCTTGCATTTCCTCGTTAAGACAGAGGAAAATCAAATCAAAACTGCCATCGTTCTTTTTCATGTGTGGGTGACTGAAAATATTGGGGAAATCAAATTGTTATTGAATCGAATTGCACACGATGGAAAGCAAATAATATACCATCAATTTCGTTGGGGTTCGAGAAATGATTTATCAGTATATAATTTATTGTATTATCTCAATTATATAATTTATTGAACTATGAATTATTTATTATATTAATTATTGAACTTAAGAAATTCAAAACATCAAGCCTGAATTTGAGTTTAATTTATAAATATCGAACACATATGGAAACAAATATAGAAAAATCTAACAAATATGGAAACAAATATTGAAATATCGAACAAATATGGAAACAAATATTGAAATATCGAACAAATATGGAAACAAATATTGAAATATCGAACAAATATGGAAACAAATATTGAAATATCGAGCAAATATGGAAACAAATATTGAAATATCGAGCAAATATGGAAACAAATATTGAAATATCGAGCAAATATGGAAACAAATATTGAAATATCGAGCAAATATGGAAACAAATATTGAAATATCGAGCAAATATGGAAACAAATATTGAAATATCGAGCAAATATGGAAACAAATATTGAAATATCGAGCAAATATGGAAACAAATATTGAAATATCGAGCAAATATGGAAACAAATATTGAAATATCGAGCAAATATGGAAACAAATATTGAAATATCGAGCAAATACGGAAACAAATATTGAAATATCGAGCAAATATGGAAACAAATATTGAAATATCGAGCAAATATGGAAACAAATATCGAAATATCGAGCAAATATGGAAACAAATATGGAAATATCGAACAAATATGGAAACAAATATGGAAATATCGAACAAAATGGAAATATCGAACAAATATGGAAACAAATATGGAAATATCGAACAAATATGGAAACAAATATCGAAATATCGAACAAATATGGAAACAAATATCGAAATATCGAACAAATATGGAAATAAATATCGAAATATCGAACAAATATTGAACAAATATCGAAATATCAAACAAATATAGAAATATTGAAACAAATATCATTAAAAGAAATGTACTATTTAATAATTTTAATAAAATTGAAAAAATTATTAAACTTCCATTTTAAAGGATTTACTGACTTATGATTTAAGAGTAATTGAAATAAAACTCGAAATTTTCGAAACTATTTGCCATTTCATCTTATTTCCAGTAATAAGCAAATTGTAAGACAAAATGTTTACCTTTATATGCTATTTTCAGTTATAATATTAAAAATTGTTTTTATTTACACTAAGCAATTTATGTATTGAATTGATATACATCCATTAATATTTTATCTGAAAATTGCAGAAAATAATATCTATATCAAAATATTATTTTATATGTATATTAATTATTTTATAAAATTTGGATATTCAGTAAGAAAAGCATTGCTTGTTCATTTGATACATAAAGAAACATAATATTAAATAATGATGGAATGTGTACTTGTGTACTTGAAACAATTAAATGAAAATACGAATAAAGGAATATGCATTTCCTAAATATCTAATGCTATTTATATTTAATTTCTTATCTTATTTTCTTATATACATTTTTTTCTAAATAAAATTATAGGTTTGATTTTGTAATATGATAAATAATTAGTTTAGAATTTTTTTTTTTTTTCTTTACTGTAAAATAAACTTATGCTTCTAGCATATATTCAATAGTTAACGCAAGAATCAGAAATACGAAGATCAATTTGGTCA
The DNA here is from genome assembly GCA_021605095.1 of Caerostris extrusa. Lineage (NCBI taxonomy): Eukaryota > Metazoa > Arthropoda > Arachnida > Araneae > Araneidae > Caerostris > Caerostris extrusa. Next base: position 37,150 of record BPLR01007276.1, read on the forward strand.
TTAATTCGACATCTAATTAAGAAGGTTTTTTAAAAAATAAATTTTAATTAATACAAATTTAATTAATTTAATTTTGAAAATGTAATTATTTTTTAAATTTAATTACTATTAATTTAATTGTATATTTATTTTAAATTTAATTAATATAAATTTAAATAATTTTAAATTAAAAAAATTTAATTAATATAAGTTTTAATATCATTTTATGAAAAAAAAAATGATATTTGTAGTAAAATTTGTATGTAAAAGCTAATGCACTTGTAAAAATTTTTTTCTTTAACTTTAAAATTATGTATGAGAAAATAAACTTTTTAATTTATAATTGCTTTTAATGACTATAGGAAAAGAGTTAATAGTTTTCTGGATTTTCTTTTATACGACATGCAAATTGGGGTCAGTTATTTTTTAAAGTCCTATCGGATATCTCAACTATCAAGTATTGCTCAAAGTATGCGTAATTAAATCTATGGAAACAATGATTCCAGAAAGTTTCTAACAATTATTTTATCCTATGGGATTTTTAAAAGATCCCGTATTGATCATATGGAATTATATGTAATTACAATACATGTATATAATTTTATTAAATGCCTTTTAACAACAATAAACTATGCCTTTTATTAATTAATTAATTTAATAATATTTTTGCTTATTGATCCCAAATAAAAAATTATAAATGTAAGTTATATTATTGTAAGTTATATTATTGTAAATTATATTTGTAAATGAATTTAAATAACTATAAAAAGTTTGAATAATTCTTATTAAGGAAGTATTTATGAAGTTTTAAACTGAAGCTCTGGTTTTTAATGTGAAATATAATTTATTTCAAATAACTTATTTTCCAAGAAAATTTTTAAATAATGCAGGATTGTTTTTAAAATATTAGTAAACTCACTGAAAAACAGATGTATTTTTTGACGACAATAAAAATTTAAAAAAGAAGCAAATAACGGGTTCTGATTTTATCATATAAATACATCTACAAGTAAATTTCTTGTAAAATAGCATATTAACCATACAGTTCTCTTTCCTACAATTAAATTTCAACATAAATTCTAGTTTATGTCAAATCCTGCGCGATTTTGAAACAAATAGTTTATTTCACAGGCGAAATATTAATAATAATAGTAGTAACAACAAAATAAAAAAAAAAGACGCTAGCGTAATGATAGTAATAACAAATTAAGCACATCCCCGTAACGTAAAAAATGACCAGCACCAACAACAATCAACTAAAAAAGAAAGCAGAGAGCAAGCTACAAAAAAGATTAATAATAATAAACCGCACATGTTTTTAACAGTAGATGGAGCAAAAAATCTGACATTATTCCTCAGTTTGACCTCACGTTGCAACCTGGTAGCCTTTAACCCTTCAGCTTGTGCTTCGAATAAGGAAATCGGGCTCACCCCCTCTTCCCCGTCCCCTTGGCTTTTTTTTTTCTCGAGGCCCCCGGCTACAATCATTATTCATGAAAATTATGCTTCGTAGGACTTTTTCTTTCGCGAAAAATAACAATAAAAAGCGATTACGTTTTCTTGTTTACGCGGTCAGACTGTTCGCGCCACAAACCAAGGGGCGGTTTAGACCCCTTTTCACACGCCGATGAAGAAATTGTGCCACAAAATGACTGCATTCGAAAAAAAGATACAAAGTTAAAAGAGACCAATTTCTTCGGTACCCGTCACTTCTGAGCACTTTACTACAACACTCGGAAAGATTTTGTAAAGGAGTAGGATCGAATAAAAGTTCAAGGTGTTACATTTTTCATTTCCTTTACTTTTGGTTTGGTTTGTCGCTCTACGGTCACTTTGTGAACACTTTAGGCTAATTAGACCGGGACCTACAGCTTAAGTTCGTTTTCTTTGCAAATATATGACATTCACGACTGCTTTATTGATTATTAATGAAATAAGAAGTAATCTCTCTAAATTATTAAGACTTATTTTTCCGCATTCCTAGTAACCTATATTTACGTAAGATTATAAATTAATCCTCTATCCCAATGGGCCGCCTGATGGCCAATTGGCTATCCCTCTGATCTTTAGTACCACAGGTTCGTATGCTGGCGGTGGTATGGATGCTTGTTAGTTTTTCGGAATCCATGTTAAAATCTAGGTTTGTTTTGGTTTGTGGCTCTACGGTCATTTTGTGCACACTTTAGGCTAATTAGACCGGGACCTACAGCTTAAGTTCGTTTTCTTTGCAAATATATGACATTCACGACTGCTTTATTGATTATTAATGAAATAAGAAGTAATCTCTCTAAATTATTAAGACTTATTTTTCCGTATTCCTAGTAACCTATATTTACATAAAGTTGTAATTAATCCTCTAGCCCAATGGGCCGCCTGATAGCCAATTGGCTATCCCTCTGATCTTTAGTACCACAGGTTCGTATGCTGGCAGTGGTATGGATGCTTGTTAGTGGTTCGAATCCATGTTAAAATCTATGTTTGGTTTGGTTTGTGGCTCTACGGTCATATTTTTGCACACTTCAGACTAGATCAATTTCTTCTGTACCCGCCACTTCTGAGCACTTTACTACAACTGTTGGAAAGTTTTTTAAAGGAGTAGGATCGAATAAGATTTCAAGGTGTTACATTTTTCGTTTCCTTTGGTTTGGTTTGTAGCTCTACGTCACTTTGTGCAGACTTTAGGCTAATTAGACCGGGACCTACAGCTTAAGTTCGTTTCCTTTGCAAAAGTATGGTGTTCACGATTGCTTTATCAATTATTAAAAAATAAGTTTCAATAATTTAGAGAGATTACTTCTTATTTAATAAGAAGTAATCTCTCTAAATTATTAAAACTTATTTTTCCGTATTCCTAGTAACCTATATTTACATAAGGTTGTAATTAATCCTCTAGCCCAATGGGCCGCCTGATTGCTAATTGGCTATCCCTTTGATCTTTAGTACCACAGGTTCGTATGCTGGCAATGGTATGGATGCTTGTTAGTGGTTCGGAATCCATGTTAAAATCTATGTTTGGTTTGGTTTGTGGCTCTACGGTCATATTTTGCACACTTCAGACTAGATCAATTTCTTCGGTACCCGCCACTTCTGAGCACTTTACTACAACTCTTGGAAAGTTTTTGTAAAGGAGTAGGATCGAATAAGATTTCAAGGTGTTACATTTTTCGTTTCCTTTGGTTTGGTTTGTAGCTCTACGTCACTTTGTGCACACTTTAGGCTAATTAGACCGGGACCTACAGCTTAAGTTCGTTTCCTTTGCAAAAGTATGGCATTCACGACTGTTTTATTAATTATTAATTAAATAAGAAGTAATCTCTTTAAATTATTAAGACTTATTTTTCCGTATTCCTAGTAATCTATATTTACGTAAGATTATAATTAATCCTCTAGCCCAGTGTGCCACCTGATGGCCAATTGGCTATCGCTGTAGCCTTTGGTACCACAGGTTCGTATTACTGGCGTGTTATGGATGTTTGTTAGTGGTTCGGAATCCACGTTAAACTCTAGGTTTGATTTGGTTGGTTCGTCACTCTACGGTAATTTTTTGCATACTTTAGCAATAAATTTACAGTTTATCGTGGATTTCGAACCAATAACATCCATGCCAACGCTAGGTTTCGAACCATGAGTTAAATTCTAGGACCCGGTCTAATTAGCCTAAAGAGTGAAAAAAATGACAGTAGAGTGACAAACCGAACCAAATCATCTAGACCAGGGGTTCTCAAACTGTTTTGGAGTTCATGTTCATTTAAAAACATAAAAGTAGTTGTAGGCGCGCTATATACAAATTTCTGAGAAATAAGCATCGCTACTATGGCCAATTGGCTAGCGCTCTGGCCTTTGGTATCATAGGCTTCCGATTCAGCCATGGATGTTTGTTAGTGATTCGGAATCCACTTTAAACTGTAGGTCCCGGTCTAATTAGCCCAAAGTGTGCACAAAACGACCGTAGATCGACCAACCAAACCAAACCTACTAACGACTGTTTTATTATCCAAATGGACAACTCCATAGAATACTATATACAGACGACGGAGTCTCGTAGACTGCGATGGAAATTTTTAACTAGACTAGCTATTGAAAATCAATAGCTAGTTCTCCTCTAGTAGTCAAATGTGGAAGTTACTGCTTCTATTTCTGGGAAACTCTTTGACGCATTGCTGTTTGATTTTTTCCTTCGTAAAAAGTCGGCAATCAGAATAATTAGTTGTTTTAATGAAAACTTTCTTTGAATGGGAAAACTGATAAGAAAAAGAGTGTTTATTTTATATCTGGGCTTATATTTTTCTGGCATTCCACAAAGCGCACCAGGAAATAATCTAGTGCGCACCCTTTGAGAACCACTGCTCTAGATATTTGATGTTCGTTACACCCTCAATACAAGGAGAGGAAATACATTTATCTGCATTACTACCCATTAAATAACTATCTGAAGATACGCAAGAAGCAAAGTTTAAGGATTTTAAAGGATATTAACATATTTCTAGAAAGTATTAGAGAGATAAATGTTATGAAATTAACTTTCCCACACTCTTCCGATCCATTATTAACATGCCTGAGATAACTTCCTCCAAGTAATTTCATCTGATCATAAAGAAGCTCGGGACCTTTTAAATAAAACTGAGGTTTTTCAATTGCTGGTTTCTGAATTTTTAAGTGAAGGAAGTGAATTGAGTTCAGAATCGGAGTTTGGTTATTGATTGTTGATTGTTCGATTGTCGATTTCAGATAATGTTTTTTAAATGACTTTTTCATTATGTTTTCAAGATTTAAGTTTTTAAGTTTGTTTTTAATTAAAATGAGTGATTGTTGTTAGCAATAATGAATTTTTCAAAATTAATGTTAAACATAAAGAAAAATTGTTTATATCCCAAGTTATTTGTTTTTCTTTTATGAAAGATCTAGAAATTATATGCTTAACATTACATTTTATTCTTATGTAGTAAAATTATATTTTTCAAAAAATTAGCTTAGCTTGCAAAATAAATTTTTTATCAAAATTAGTATAAATCATGACATCTGAAATATAATTTCGATGAAATTAATATAAAACATTATCTTAAAAGTTACAGAAATTAAATGCACTCATCACGAAAATGCAATCCAGAATGGCTTCACTTTGCAAATGTGCAAAGAAAATCTATAATTTTCTACATACATAATTTAAAAAAAAATTTAATTATAGTGGGAAAATTATTATTCTTTATAGTGATATACAAACTAAGTAATTTGTTTTATTTTTAACATTTTTTTTTCATGATGAATCCGTTCTTTATAATTATACAAGATTCAAAAAAAATAATTTTTACTAAAGTGTGTGTGTTGTGTTCTTCATTATATATGTATAATAAAGACAAAAAAACCCAAAAAGAGAACTGACAAGGAGTAAATTGCACCATTTTGCTCATCAAAGCATATCAAAAGAAACTACCTAAATGTAGACGGATGTACATCTCTTCCTGAACGGCACGATTTTTTTTTTTAATAATATCAAATAATAGCTAGATGTTTTGTTGTCACTGACATACATAAGTTAATAATTACCGTACAAAATTTAACATTATAACAATAAGAATTAATCTGATTTAAGTGGTTGTGTTTTTGTAGTTAACTATTCGGAATTATGAAGGTACTTTTCAACGTTCACCACTCATAGAAAAATAAAAATTAAAAAAAATACTACTCCAAGAAAAATTAATTAAGATAATTCACAGAAGAAGAACTTCAAAACATGAATAAAAGAGCATTTAGATTAGAAAAAAGTTTGTCTTTCAGGTTAAATTTACATGATATTCGAAACCAGAAAATTTCTAATTTTTAATGAAAGGTACGATGTTATTTTCATTATCCCAAGTTCTTTTAAATACAAATTTAAATACATTATAAAAAGTTCTTTACCATCTGCATATATTGCATGCACGTCACATTTTGATGAAAATGTTTAAATTATGATAAATAGATTTGGTTTGTTTTTGTTTGATATGTTGGTATGATATTTAATAATTAGTAGAAAACTGATATTGTGGTGTGATTTGTTAGATTTTGGCCCGTCGGACTTTATGGAATATATATAGTCGCTCTCTTATAAAAAAAATTTAGGAGTCTTCTGCTTTAAATGGATTGAAGTTAGTTAATAGGTAAAGAAATAATAACATATTTATTAAATCAAGTGGAATTTAGCAAAATATAACCACTGCCATAAAATTTAGACAGACTACATTGAAACTTGGCATGGAAGGTTTGTGTTAAGTACATATGCAAATGATTAAAATTGCAGCATGACTACGTATTACGTATAGTCTGTAGAAGCTGTCGATGTGTGTCTACATTAGCCAATAAATAGTCACCCTAACGTACTATGTATGCAGTTCATCTGCTGTACAGGGATTCTTTATCATTATAGACGGCCTAACATCACTATCGAAACAAATAAAAATAGCTGTCGGAGTTTGAGAGGGGAAAGAATCATTGGGGTGATAGAGGTTGGATGGTTAGTTTGGAGAACTATTTGCCACTTTTGGCCGTTCTATCAATATTGTTAGGAAGTATTTGGACCAATGGACGAGAAAGAGTTCATGCATACAGGGAACTGACTCAGGACGCCCTCCTATGACCAATAACCATCCAACTGTATCTTAGTCTGATATCGACACGCATATAGCACGTTTCATAAGAGCTCCTGCGTTTTTGTCTGTAACACTGCAAGGTTGGTTAACAATTATTTGCTATCGCGGTTCTCATTACGTGTACCGCTCACCATTGCCTCTGTTTCGATTTGTGCATCGCTCTACTGGATTGGAATGTAATAGAGAGGAGACAAGTCATCTTCAGTGACAAATCAAGATTCAATTCGGAATCTGATGAAACCATGCACATTTTTGTAGGACCCGTTTTGAACACTTCAATGCTATTTACTGTTTAGAGCAGCATATTACGCTTTACCGCAGCATATTACGCTTATGTGATTATTTAAGGCGGCATTGCTTACAACATTCTATGCCCCTCTAGATGTACGGACCGTTAAAATCAAGCTGTAAGTCCGTGTCATTCTTCTATCACGTGTGTTGCCTCTCATGACAGAATTCGCAGGAAGCGTTTTCCAACATGATAAAGCTTAGAAAAATCAAGAAGGTCACAGAAATGCCTCCTTAATATTGAAAAACTTTCTTTGGTAGATTGAATCCCATGTTAATTCCCGATTTAAAATTTGTGGGTACATCTGGGTACACAAATTGCGAAGCATAGAAATTTAATATAACGATAGGCATTTTTTATAGCAATTGGGGAACGAAATGTAACAAGACACTGTAAGAAACCTCGCTATCTAAAGTTTAAACACGAAACCTAAAGTTTCTTAAATATAGCTTGGTGAATTAAGGGTAGAATTGCAGGGAGTAGACCCAATGTTTTTGAGTTTATTATAAGAAAATTATCCCTTTTTTTTTTCATTTTGTAGTCACTTACTTTGCTTATTAACGTTACAAAAACATACGTAAAATTTCAATCGGTTCTAATAATTCCTTCTTGGGGAGCTAATTTTCATGCAGACTTCAACTTTCTCTAGAACACAATTTATTCTCACTCGAATGTTAAAAGTAGTTGTAGTTGTATTATAAATTAGAAAGAGTTCAAGTTTTCCTTTACCCTTTTTTTGACCATATTAGCCAAGCATTATTTATCTTTCGATTGCATTTGCGGTTTGGCCCGAAATTTGAACTTGTAAACTTGCTGAGTAACCCAAGAGTGACAAATTCTTAAAAAAAAAGTGTTATTTAGGGCGGAAATACCGAAAGATCTTCTCAAAGACTCTCATTGTTTAACCGATATGAGTAACTTCCGCGAATCGAATTAGGCTCGAAGCGTTTACTGTTATTTAACGGGCGTGGATGCTTCTGACATTCCACTTGCAGATAATCTTTAGGTTCGTCACTCTTATTTATCATCAATATCTTCAATGATTTTCTCATTCTGACACTTGATAACATGAAGTGATTTGACATCAATCACAAGTTACGCTATGTCCATATAAGGTAAATGATAATTGTCTAATAAGAGGTATTTTTAAGAGAACTAGTGCAGATAGATTCTGTATATGAAATAGACTTTCACTGTTGAAAATTAATTGATAATCAAAAAACTAAGAATTCTGTTACCATCATTCTATGAAATAGTTTGGTTGCAAAATTAATGCTTCTGCTTTAAAATTATTTGCAGGACAATTATCAATGCAATTAAGAATAAAAAAATTGAAACTTAAAAACACTATGTATTTAATGATGATTAACATTTAATGAATGACGTAATAGTTTAAAATTAAATACGACGTCGGAAAGTGTTCAAATGAAGAATTTTTAAGCAAATATTTAATGATCTAACTGTATGAGATTCTTAATACTTACTTTTCCTTTCATTTTAAATATGTAAAGCAGGGTGGAATTTTACACTGCACAGAAGAGGAAAAAATAAAAATGATAGAACCAGCGCCTTTAAAAGTTAGATAAATCAAATACACTTATTTAGATATAATTAGATAAAAAATTTTAGAAATGCAATTTTAATAAAAAACTAAATACATTTTAGTACTGTTTTATGAAGTACAATTACTTAGTACATGCTGTGAAATAAAACTACTTAGTATGGTAACAATTCATTTATAGACTTCAGCTGGTACATAATATGTTGTACCGACTTACATTGTTATCAGCTAAAAATGGAGTTCTTTTTTAATTGTGTACAGTAAAATCGAATTGAAAATATTAAAAATGTCTTAATCGTGTAGTTTAGGGAGAAAAAGAAAATGGAATCTTTAAATGTGATAGGAATTCTACTAAAACCCTAAATTTGATGTTTATTATTCGCAGATCGTAAGTCCCTAAAGGTATTTAAATATTGAGATGACTTCATGTTTTCTCATATTTATGAGACTGTTAAAAGTTGCGTTTGCGTTATCTGTTGAAAATAAAAAAATATCCTTAAATAATCTAGAAACAATAAATTATCTTCAAACTACTCTGAAAAGTTGCAAATGAAGTTACGACTAGTTAATTCAAAAGAAAGTTTAAATTAATCTACCTTGGAAGCAAAATATTTTATTTTTGCTGTGATTTTACGGCATGAGGAAGCTTAACATGAGACCATCGTCATAAATCTTCGGATTTGAAGAAAAACTATGTGTGAAATTTTTCGTGTTTTTTTCTGGTTTTATGGCAAAAGGCTAAATGACACTTCTTGTTCTGCCAGGGATAAGCAATAGAAAATGAAATAGTAACCAATCTGAGATTAAAGTCCCATGCTTGTGTTGTACTTAAAAACGAGTTTGTTGAAGTTGTCGGGTGTTATTTTTCTTCAGATTACTCAGAAGTGTTTGAATTCTTTTTAATGGATTCCAACCACCTTCCTTAACAAATGCAAATAAAGGTCGAGTTTAAGGCTGAAACGCAAACTTAAGATCGTAACTAACATTAAGACGACAGCCATTCTGACGTGATATTTTCTTGAGAGTCAAGTAATAGTTTCTGCTTCACAAATGATGTTAAAACAGTTTAGAGAGCTGACTCAGCAGTTTCACATGGATTTGCATTTTTTAGCAATTTACAGAAGAATGCGAATCTAACTTCCGCTTGGCTTTGAGTATACGCAAATTTGCTAAGAATTATTTAAGTAGGACACTGCTATTTTCTTACTTCATTTTAAAATCTTATTTTTTGAATGTTGAGTAAAACGCATTGCCAAACAACAAGAAATTAACGTATTAAACGTTTAATTTGGATATGGTTTGGAGTAAACAGTAAATTTAGGTTGAACAACGACATTTATACATTTCGTAATCTCAAGTTATTTTCTTAAACTTTCTACCTTTTCTTATTATTTATATTTCTTCTGCAATATTTGCTATATATATTAGTCCTTTTTGAAATTCAATAAAGAAGAGGAGACATATTTAAAACAATATTTTATTTTAGAAATTGAAAAGTGAGGAAACAAGAAATTATTTAAAAAGATATTTCCTAAAAAATTTTCATTTTTTTAATATCAAGTATGTGCAGAATTCTTTGTTGATTTAATAAGAATTTGTAGTATTGATAACTTTATACATCATGGATGAATAATAATTTGAGTGATCACTACTGTCTAGAGCTCTGGCAAAAAAAAAGAAAGAAAATGAAAGATATGTTTCAGTACCATAAGTTTCGGATGTTTGTAGTAGTTCGAATCCACTTTAAACCGTAGGTCCCAGTCTAATATGACAGTAGAGCGACACGCGTGGACGTAAGGCTAACAAACCTACCCGTAAAAAGAAAAAAAAATTCTTATGTTTCGAAATCTGCCAAATAAGCAAATAGCCTTGTCCCACCATGGGCTGTTGAGACAAATATGATGATGATCACTATTTTATGAAAAATAAACGTCATACATATCATTGACTAGATTACTTATTTGCGTCAATAAGTAATCATTTGCTTATTTTTGATGTATAAGGTTATCAATACTACAATGTACATCATTAGAAAAAAAGCAATCCCCCAAACATAGAATTTGGGTTAAATATGAACAGGGTAGGACATAAAAATAGTTTACAATACGGCACATGAGCACCTACAATTTTATCAAAATATGAAAGAGGGCTGGATTTCCAGACGTGATTCGAGTTTCTTAGTTTTTGGAAGGCTAGAAATGCTTCGAATAAGAAAACGAAATGGAACAACATGTATCCGAATTTGAAAACGGAGAATAATTAGTGTAGTGTGTACTGTATATGTGGGTTATCACAGTGTTACACTGAGTCCCTTGTTGTTCGAAATCAGACCGTTATACAAATATGGAATCGATGAGTTTCTGAAGAACTGACAAAGCAACATGCACACAACAACGATTGCAAGAAGACAGTCTTGTGGGCACTGTCTTACATTTACATTATGCACCGTAGCGAAGGAAATACGCCGTGGGCATCATAAAACATATCTGCTCATACGGTGAGACATTAGGATTACATACTAGTAATATGATTACCTTTAAAGGTACAGCATAGCTGTATATGGTTGCATTGTTCTGGATAACGTTCACAGATACATGAATTACATGGGATCATCTATTAAGATTTCTTTATAATTCCGATGATGATTCTCTTTGTAATATAAGAATGGTGTTTCTATCTACAGTGTTACCGTGTGAAACTTATGTTGGTATCTTGCCTTATCTATCTTGGTATCAATATGGTCCTTATGACCACACCTCCAGAATTTTGGCCGGAACGCGATTGGATATAAGTTCTGCTCGACTAAGTCTTTAAGCATAACTAAGGAAGCATAAGTCTGTGAGCATAACTAACACAATGTTGTATTGTAAATGTGTTAAGGTTTGTGTTTGTCACATATAACCTGAAGCATCTTGAATTACTGTCAATAGGACAATATTGAACTACACACATCACCCAATACCCGACAATTCTCTAGTTATGCTGTTGATTCCGCTTTTACCAAATTTTCCCGATTGAAAGGCGTGCGCACACAAACTGGCAAAGACAAAGATCACCTGTAGCTAACACAGATGAATTCAGTTGATACAATGAAGTTGCTTGAATTGCAAAATATTGTATATAGTGTTATATCTCATTTACATGCTTTACTCTCACGCGGTATTTACATTCGCCATTGTAGTAACACGTTTCTCTGTGTCTAATGTACCTGAATTAAATTTTAAAGATTTTATTTTTGTTGTAGTATAAAATGCATAACATAATGTAAATGTAAAAGATTTTTTGTAGTGTAATAAATATATACAGATTAAAGTGTATGTAAAAAAAAAAATAAAAAAAAAAAACTTTTCTTCATCTTTGGTGTTGCAATAAACAATTTTAATGATCAATAGTTCATTACTTTACATTAAAGGCAAATGTAATAATAAATCGAAACACCAACAACAGAAAATCAAGTTTCTGTTAAATTGTGTTTTTATTTGATAATTTTTTCAACAACACAGCTTTCAAAGAATTGCTCTTTTATAAAAGATATCACCTTCCATGCGATATTAAAACAGTTTTAATTTTCATTGAATTTCAATTTTAAAGCTTGATGCAAAATTAAACATTTCATTTATATAAAAATAATTATAGTTTATGATTTTTATAAAGCATCTAATTAAAGATTTAATCTGTTGTATAGTTAGATTTCAAATTAACAAATGATATACAAATGAGTGGATGATATTTTGAAAATTCTTCTTCAAATACATTTTCCCGGAAATGGGATTCAAATTATTATATGTATCCCTCAAATTTTCTTACAGAAAAAAAGTTGCTTAGACTATTTCGCTTAAACAAGTTTCAGAAAATTGTATTCAATCATAAAATTGTTTATTCCGGCTTTTCTACTTTTACAACTAGATTTCTTTTGTTTTTATATTGCTTTTTTAAACCCTTATTGACCAAACATTCTTCTTAAATTTTTTTTTATCATTTATTGAATAAAATTATTGTATCAAAACCTAATATTGTATTTTATATGAATTTAATATGATTTTATTTAATATTTTTGACGAATTATTTTATATGATTATTAAACATGACAACGTTAACTTCTGCTTGTACACTAATAGGTTTCTGCATTTAATTCAAATCTTGAAAATAAATTATTTATCTCAGTAACACTTTTACTGCCATTAAAATTTAAAGAATCCGTGATCTTCAGTTCTGATAAATAAAAAGAAATGATATTAGAAATTGGAATATCATAATTTTTATAAGTTGAATATTACAATATAATTTTTAAAAAGTTTGATTTTAAATTATCAGATTTTTTAAGAAATGCCATTGTAAAATAATAGCTAAAACACCTACGTAAAAGTAAAATTGAAGTCTAAATCTTGTTCTTTCACCCAAATCAAACTTCAAAAGAACAATGCATGCAAAAATAAATATTTAAACTAGAAAAATATCTGATACAGTCTTCTATTAAATTAAGAAGACGTATAATTCAAATGTAAAAATAATAATAATAATTTAGAAGGAACACGACCGAGAATGCAGGCTAATTAATCTAGGGGTAAAAAGTCATAATTTTCGGTATGCATCCACTGATAAGCCACAAACAATGTATATCATCATTTGATGTAAGTAATCATATATCACGAAAAGCCGCCGTTCATTACTATTCACGATAGGTCACCATAACATCACGCCCTGAACAGAAATCACGATTAAATCTTCCTCATAACAGGAAAGATTCTTCAGAGGAACGCAAGCCCGTATTTGAATTGAAATGCCCCAAGGTTTTGAAGATATTGAATTGACTAGTAAATCACGTTTGACAACAAAGAATAACTTATTCGGGTGATATGAGATTGAGGCATTTAGATTTATGAGAGATTAGATCTTGAGGTTGTCTTTAATTAACATAAGTGAGTAAGTATTTCTAATTGCGGCTTACTCATTTGTTTTGCTTTTTAATTAACTCATCCACTCGACTGACAGGATTTGATTCAATACCGAAAATGAAAAATGAAAAGGTGAACAAAAAAAAAAAAAAAAATTTTTTTGTGTAAAAGGACTTTTTTAGTTTTAGAGCATAAATATACATTTTGGGGCAGTAATTTTAAAAATTTCGCAATGTATCATAATTTATCTTAATAAATCAATTTTTTTCTCAGTCAAATTACTTTACTTCATAAGGATAATTAAATATATAATTAAAAGGAGTGTTTGATTAAGATTAAATTTGCTAAACTGTGATTAACCTTCAACTTTTATACGCAATATGGAAAATACCAAAAACAATTTCTCTAATTATTAGAAATGCTCTAATTTGTTTAGAAGTCTCACAATTCATCATTATTATAAATATATTTGGACACTGTATAAATATAACTCAAGTACATGTATATTTTAACATACATTAATTAAGCTAAGTGTAACCTGCAAGATTACATATTAAGGAATGAAAGTCGTAGACTTTTTAAAAACATATTAAATTAATAGTTTATTTAATGTATTACACGTTTTAAAGCATTGTTAAACACACGTATGTTTTTTAATAAATGTTTTTAAAAATATTGTTTTCTAAATAAGTAGTACAGCTAAGTTAAAAGACTTTGTTTAAAATAAGTATATAATAATATATACTATAAAATTTATATCATTATGGTATAGATCACATATTAAGCAATAAAAGTCTAAATACACGTATGTTTTGTTTAATAAATGCTTTTAAAAAATATTTTTTAAATAAGTAGTACAGTAAAGTTAAAGGATTCCGCTTAAAAAGTATATTTATAGTATAAATCATTATGGTATATTACTGAAGATTGAAACAACCTTGGAAGATCAGATATCAGCAACAGAAGTCGTAGACTTAAAAACATATTAAATTATTAGCGTCTAAAAACACGTGTTAAAAACACGCATGTTTTTTTTTTAATAAATGTTTTTAGAAATTCTACGAAGTATAAATAAGAAGTACATTTCTCAACAAGAAAGTACAGAAAGGTTAACTAAATAAGAAGTACAATAAAGTTAAAAGATTCTGTTTGAAACAATATATTATAGTATATATCATTATGTAATAATATTGACGATTGAAACAACTTGGAAGATCAAATATTAAAAAATAAAAGTCAGACTTTTAAAAACATTTTAAATTAGTAGCTTTTTAATGTATTACACGTATAAAAACATATGTTAAGCACACGTATATTTTTTGAATAAATGTTTTTACAATTATAATTTTCTAAATGAGAAGTACAGTAAAGTTAAAAGAATTCCGTTTAAAAAAGTATGTATTATAGTATACATAATTATGGTATATTATTGAAGATTGAAACAACCTGGAAGATCAGATATCAAGCAATAAAATTCCTAGACTTTTAAAAGCATATTAAATTAGTAGCTTATTTAATGCATTTGAATAATTTAACCCCAAGTACGTAGGCGGTCTGAGTGGCATCACATTTTACCGTTTGTTATAGATTTCTTTCTTTTCTGAAATGATCTGAAGTGATCTTATTCCACCTACTTCCTAATCAAATGATGTACAGACTATTATTTTTTGTGATATTTTCATTTGAACTTTTACAAGTTGTTTTAGAGATGCACTGCAACGGTTGCACAACGGTTTATTCATATGTATTATTTTTCTGTTTAGCATTCTTCGTTCTTTTTGTTGTACTGCTTCAATACGGTTTGTAATTAACTATCGGCATTGTCCGTGCTTCTTATAATAATGGGTTTTAAAATATTATGCACTTCAAAATATGCTAATTTATTTTTTAACCTTACTGCTCGGAATATCTTGTTTTTATAACTTCTAATCTGAATTTGAAATAACTGAGGCAATCATCGCATCACGAATTTACGAATTCAGAGAAGAAACGGAAACTTTTAAGTAAAAAGAAATTAAGAATAATGATCCTGTAGAAACTGATATCGAGAATTCATCGGACAGTAAAAACACACAGTCACAAAAGAATAGGAAAAAAGTGCTTTTAGAGTAACCCAATTAAGTGTGAAATAAAAGAAGCGTGATGTATAATTGGCTAAAAATAATTGTTTTATAATTATTAGACGACATTTTTTATAAGTAATATATTTTATCAATTGACATACTTTTTAAAACATACGTATAATATGTTTCTGAACATGATAAAAACAAATAATTCATATTAATATTTTATATTTCTTTTTAAATAAAACGCTCTTTTTAAATATTTGTAATACGCTGTACAGAACACTTAAAAAAATTTTATCACTTCAATTTCTTTTTTTTTTTCTGTTTCAAAAGTTTCTTCACGTTAATTTCTAAAATTTTAAATCTAGTACATTTTTTCATGATACTAAATTTTAAAAATATTTGATAATATATGAATTTTTGTTTTAAATTTACTTCTTTTAAAATTTAAATTATTAATTTGAATTTGCATATGTAATGATATATTTTTAAAGATCACTTTTAAAAAATCATAAATCAGAATTGTTATAGAAATTTGAGATTAAAATTTCTGCCAACAATACTTTAAATTAGCAAAAGAGTATACTATATAATGAAAGTAATATCAAGTAATATAATAATAGTCAGTAATAAAATATAATAATAGTAAGTAATATAATATGATAGTAGTAATATAATAATAATAATAATAATAATATAGTATATAATATAATAATAGTAAGTAAAATACTCAAGTATAAGTTAAGAAACACAATGATTCAAAACAAGGTGAATGGTTTTAGAAATATTTCTTAGAAGGGAAAATAAATCTATTATATTCTACTTAACAAATGAAAATAAATTTTATACCTGTTTTATCGCTTGCTATGAAATTTTTTTTAATTAATTTGTAAAATTTAAAATAATATACTTATTTAAAACAACATTTTTCTGTTTTAAAAAATTTTCTCATGTTAATTACTAAAATTTGAAATAATATATATATCTCTAAAAGAACATTTTTCTGCTCCAAAAATTTCTTCATGCTAATTCCTAAAATTTTAAATAATATACATATTTAAAAAACGTTTTTCTGTATCAGAAATTTATTTATGTTAATTTCTAAAATTTTAAATAATATACATATTTAAGAAACATTTCTCAGTTTCAAAAATTTCTTAATGTTAATTTTTGAAATTTTAAATAATATACATATTTAAAAAAATCTGTTTCAAAATTTCTTCATGTTAATTTCTAAAATTTTAAATAATATACATAGTTAAAAAAACGTTTTTCTGTATCAAAAATTTATTTATGTTAATTTCTAAAATTTAAAATAATATACTTATTTAAAAAAACATTTTTCTGTTTCAAAAATTTTCACATGTTAATTACTAAAATTTGAAATAATATATATATTTAAAAGAGCATTTTCCTGCTCCAAAAATTTCTTCATGCTAATTTATAAAATTTTAAATAATAATAATACATTTAATTTTAAATCAATGTAATTTTAAAAACATTTCTCTGTTTCAAAAATTTCTTAATGTTAATTTCTAAAATTTTAAATAATATACATATTTGAAAAATATTTTTTGTTACAAAAATTCTTTCATGTTAATTTCGAAAATTTTAAATAATATACATATTTAAAAAAATATTTTTCTAACTCAAAAATTTCTTCGTGTTGATTTTTTTCATCATTCTTTTGTGAAGAAAATGTTTTTGAAGCTTATTTTAACAGTGAATTTTAATTCAATAAATTTATTATCGAATATGAATTAATATTTATTATTCACATTTGTTTTTGTGTTATAATATTATACATAAAAATATAAAATAATTTGATTATAATACATGGTTAAATTAATATATTCAAATAGTGATAAAAGGAAATAACCAATTTCTTTCCAAGAAAAGATTAGTTATAATTCATTTTCCGTTCATACATGAGCCGAGTCAGTTGTTCTCTATTATTATGCAAATCATTTTTGCAACGCTGTTTCTTCAGAAAGTTCTTGTTTAAACCGCATGTTAAGGATTTTAAACTATCATTAATGTTTATTTTGTGAGTATTCCGTTTTCAAAAGTAATTACAGTTCATTGTTAGGTATACTCATATAAAACGTTTTGTTTATTCAAGGTACGGAAGTTACCTGAAAATTTTTATCAAAAATCATTATTTCAACATTTACTTATTGTTAACAGTTGAGGATTCATTGAAAAACACCTTTTCCATCATCTCCTC
Organism: Caerostris extrusa; assembly: GCA_021605095.1. Taxonomy (NCBI): domain Eukaryota; kingdom Metazoa; phylum Arthropoda; class Arachnida; order Araneae; family Araneidae; genus Caerostris; species Caerostris extrusa. The sequence continues at coordinate 54,793 of BPLR01007276.1, forward strand.
TTTTTTATGTATACCTTTACGACCTTTCCTTTTCAAGTAAGGTGGCGTCATTACCAAAACACAAAAATGACAGCGCATTTTCCAAGATTTCTCATTTCCTCAAAAAAATTTATACCAGAATTAAATTAACTGAGGGTCAAAGTTCACTCGACCTTATGGTCATGGTGACCCGAGAACCATTTAAATGTTCTCTTGACGAGACAAAATAGCTAAGTAAAAATTCAAATTTTAAAGAAGATTATTTACCTAAAATCATCGTCTTTTAAAATTACGAGTAATTTGTAAAAACAGTTCTCGTCTTCCTTAAACTTTTAGGTGAGATATGCTCCGAGGTCATTGCTATTACAAACAGCAGTATATGTTCCGTTATTATCATTATTATTTTTGGAAAATATTCACAAAATCGCAGAACTGCTTTGATTATCCAACGAGCAAAATGTGTTACGTTCTTCCAACATGTTTCTTCACTTTCTTTAACGACCCCTTTCGGTTTGTAGGTATCTAGGCTAGAGATGAGCAAAAGGTTAGAAATCATAATACTAAGGGAAATTTTCATTTAGAAGCATTCATTGGTTTTCTTTTTGTTCATGTTTTCTAACGATTCATACTGTCGGACATCTTAGAAATTAAAAATGTGACATCCTGCTGTTCAGACGTTTTGACTTTTAGGATGTCTCCGATATTCTTACTTCATGTCATTTGATTTTTCTTATTTTGCCCAAAATTTGTACTTTTGCATTTTATGCGAGAATTATGCAATTCTAATTCGCCCGAAGTGTTCAAAAAAATGACTGTAGAGCGACAAACCAAAATAAAACCAATTTTTTTATGTGAACAGTAGATTTAAAAGGAATTTTGTTGTTTTTGCTAAAGATTACATCTTTTTAGCTGACAAAAAAAAAGGAATTAGAATTCGTAAAATATAGTTAGTAATATCCGTTGGTAATATTATTTTTTTTAACATTTCTAAAGAATTCATAACTCTGGGGGAGATTTCATTTCTATTAAAATAGTTGGCTTTTTTTTTTTTAAATTCAAAAATTGCTCTTTTAGTCTTTGCAAACTCCTATAAATATAAACCAGTAATATAGGTGCATATCTGCCAGTAGACAGACGGCCTTAGGATCAACATGGTCATTATGACTAAATCTCTTTATACGCGATAAATACATTCATAAATATCATGTGCAAAAAAGAACTGATTCAGTTATACCAGATTTCGTTAAAATTTTCACAAAAATCACAGAAGTGTTTGTTTTCCTTTAACAGTAAGACTGCTTACTTAAAACAAGAATGCAATTCTACAAAATTCGCAGAGTTTTTTGAAATATGATTTTTCCCAATCTTTGGGATATTTACATTTTGATGATTTTGGGATGTCCTCTAAAATAGCGTAAAAAATATTTTTGTAACCGAATTCGCGTAACTCTTAAGTTCGTGTAAAAAAGTCGCACAAAGAATTAAGATGCATTTTTCTTCCTTTCTAATAATTGTTTGAGATATTGATTGTAAATAAAGTGAAGCATGAGAACTTCAATATACTTTATAAATAAATTGAAAAAAAAAAAAAATAATGTTAGTCCAAAATATTAGTCCAGACATCGGCATTTTATTTTATTAATGTGTATAATTAATGATTTTTAAAGTATTCTTACGCATCGTATAAACTACACTTCATATTTTGACAAAAATTTATTTTATAATTCAGTGTAAAATAACACTTTAATTAAAATGTGTGTAATTAATTTAAAAACTTAATATGGATAATTTTGAAGAATTTAAATTTTCTAAAACTACTAATCTAATGGTCTTCTAGTACATTTCAATGAAGTTATCAAGAGATAGACGATTTTATGGACCACAAGTGTCTTTTAAAATATTATTATAGTCTTAAAGAGAAAATATTGTACATAATGTTCAAAATAATAATAATAAACGATGAATTGATTAAAACAATAATGGAAACAGGGCATATTTGTTTTAAGATTTTGTAATGATAAGTCAAATGGTTGTTCTAGAAATTATGTATTTTTTAAAAATTTGTATTGTTTGTTAATTTTTTCATTCCTTTGTTAGAAACAGGTATTATTTGAATATTGTCTTAATGGTAATATTTGTTACATCAATTTGACAACAAGTAATATTTGATGACAATAATTAATATGTGTGAGTAATATTTGATACATCAATGTTAACTTACATCAATTACTAATGTAACACATTTACCATCAATGTAATGTAACAAATGTTATATTACATTAATAAATGAATATTTTCTTCGTAAAATATTGGCTTAATAATAAAATATCTTCAAGTAGTTAGAGAGTAATGAGTCACAATAAAATGTGAATTAGAATTTTAGTTTTTTCACTGTTAATTACAAATATGAAATTCATAATGAATAATTTCTTGTAAAAAAAGTGACGCAAAAAAGAATAAAAATTCACCTGTACTATCTTAATTAAAATTTGGTGTAATCTTTTTTTAGAACAATTTCAGATTTTTATATACTCCTAGGTTAATTAAGACTGCAACCCTATACTTACATTCAACAACTAACATATTAAACGGCAATGCTGAAAACTGTTACAAAATCGTGCAGGTTAAACAAAAAAATAGCCTTTGGGTTGCATCCCATACAAACTGCAAAAACGGAAAGAAAGAAACCGAGTATTAAAAATTCGTTTCTTTATTTTATTTCTCTTAGAAAGCGAAACAAAGGTCAAATCTTAAAAGTCCGCCGGAGTTCGTACACTCACTCACACTAACTTATCTTTTTCTTACAAAACTGCACTATCTTCTCTTGAAAGGAAAAGAGAAAAACTGTATCACAAATAAAAAAAAAGAACAGCTTATTGTTCTTTTCTTTAAGGTTCAGGCTGTGGTACTTTCGTTTCTTCCAGAGTGACACAAGATGTGCCCGAAGAATGGCTGAACATGATTCAATCCCTGTGACAAAGAGATGGAATTAGAGCAAAAGAGAAATTTTCCGTTGCGGTGATGTTTACTCAGTCTGAGTTATTGCTTATTGTGTGGGTTTTTTATTCAGACATTTATTGCGATTTTGTGTTGCACTCTTACCTTTTCTTTTCGGTTCAGAAAGATAAGCGATAAACTCAAAGCTTGTTTTCTTAAGCGTTACAGCAACTTTTCGTGAGTTCTTCAAGCATTCCATTGCATTACGCAACTCAAATTAAAGCTTAATAAATTGCAATTAGAGGGGAAGGATTCGCGTTAATGGAGAAACAATGTGTGAATCTGTGTTAACAAACTATGCTTTTTTATTTATGTTATTGTAATTATCTTTTACGACTTGCATCTGCTCCACTTTTTACTGACTAAATGAAAACGTCCAATAAATTATCAGGAGTTAAAATTACTTTCAATTATACTTTTTAATAATAAATAGTGATTTTATGAATAATTGAAATGCTATCTTAGGTTAGTTTCTATGTTATTTGAATGTTTATTGTATTAAATTTCAATATTTTTTAATGTATTGCTTTTTATTATTTCTTTCAGTTTCTAAAAAGGTTCTTCTAAATTGACAAAGTATGAGATTTAGTAATTATTGTATTCTTTTTGTTTATCGATTTTTTCAGTTTTCCTACAAAAAAATACCTCTATATTAGTGATTTTGTTTTGTATATTTAATAGTTTAAGATTAAGAATTTTTTTTTTTTGATTCTCCGCTCTTTTCAATAATTAGTTTTCAACAAAAATGAATAAATTGGTTTTATAAACAAGATTCTTTTACATAACTCTTTTACATTCTTTCACATACAATATGCATAATTCTGACAAAATTTGGTTCATAACACCACGAGGCAGTTTTTCATGTTTGAACTCTATTTAAAACATTTTAAAATATCTCTTAAAATTCAAAACTCCTTATGTGAAATTTATCATGAAAGTAAGTTTTTTTTTTAAATTTGAAGATAAACTTTTCCTTTGAAATCGTCCGATTAAAACCTTTATTTCCATGTGATATGTACAATATTTTCCTAAACAATTAACATCAAATAGCGATTTCTCATATTTTTTTTATCTCATATTCTTATAAATATATATGAAAAATTTTTATTGGTTGCAACCTACAAATTAAAGCGCACTCGCTATTAAGGTATTTGTCTTTAAAATTAATTAAGCTGTCATCTCTAATATCTCTACTTTGATGATCAACTAGTAATTGTTGACTTCATAACATAGAATCATACTAGATGCATGACGAGGGTACACATTTTAGAAGATATTTAAATCTCCAAACCTTTATAATCAATTATTTAGTCAATGTTTACAATTATATGTTCGTTAATTTTTCTGTAATGGAAGTGTTATTTTCAACAATTTAAAAATTTGCACGCAAATCTATGTAGTATTAATCAATTGGTTCAGAGAACAGCAGACTACACCAAAACAAAATTCAGGTTAAAAATAAATTACAATGTCTTTTTAATGTTTTTAGCCATTGAAATACCTTTAGAAAAGGACATTAATATTTAAGTAAAAGAAAGAAAGAAATTGATTCGTAACATTTTACCCTATTATTATATATATGTAACACTTTGAACTTATACATCTTATTTAATTTTTAAAGACTAATTGTAAGGATCTATTATTTTATTCGTTTAATATAGCCTAATTAATTATAAGCTTAAATCCTTAAAATAGATATATATAAAATAAATATTAACTAAATCGATGCACATTATTATTAATTTAAATATTATATAGCTAACATAGTCATTAATAATCCGGTTTAAGTTATTAATTAAAGACTTATATATAGCAAGTCTTTCAAAATGCGAACAGAGTATATCGAAGAAAAATAAAACAAAAATCAATTTTCTAATTTAAGAGTTGCGAAAACTAGAAACGAAATAATGAATATCAAATATACCAAAACTGGAGATGAAGAAACAATGTCAAATCTATTTAACAACCCTAAGGTCAAAAATCGATTACCGGTCGAAGCGAATTTCTATTAGTAATCACATAATGATCCTATGCAGACAATGGATCAAACTTCTAAGAAAAAAAAATAAATAAAAGTTACCTCGCGTTGCATACCTGTCTGATCAAGAAGACGCCAAAGAAAAACAACCGAAAATCCCTTAGAGCTACCAAAAACAGAGCACTGTATAATCGTTTAACAAAACAAAGAAGTTAATAATAACATGTCGAAATTTCTCTTTTTCTCCCTGATTATTGCATCGGCAAATGAGTTACAGTTCCAAAAACAAGATTAAACAAAAGAAGCCTGACTCCACCATCTCTTCTTTCGCTCTGAACTAGATCAGTGGCATATGACTCCAAAGATTGACCCTTACGACCTCTAACCATAGAGGAAAGCCATGAGAGGTGAGTTCCTATCGGTAGTGTGACGACCTAGATAGGATAACGTAAGGGATTAACTAGGCCACAAATCCAGTCAAAACGCTTGACCCATCCCAACAAACTGTAAAATCAGTTTTTTTTTTTCTTTTATTAAATTTCGAAGTAGCAGAGAGATGTTATTTTGGGGCGGAGGCTTTTAAAAGCGAGTGGAAAATTGAGGAGATAGAAAAAAAGAGACAAGCCTTAATACCCACTTAGCTGCGGTAGCTTCTTGTAGTACTTTCACAAGCAGGGAAGATTTCTTCCTTGTTTTCTCTTTGTGTTGTAATTTTAAAAATTTGTTTCACACTTCTTTCTGCATTGTGTCGAACTGGAATTGAAGCATGCCGGAAGTTAAACAAGGGGGAAGAAAGCGTGAATTTCTTGTTTACTCCGAAATATTAACAAGCAGCACATGAAAGGGTGCATAAAGGATTAGGATCTTCCCGAACCTGAATCACGAACTGATTCCTTTTAATGAAATTTTTTAAGACCAGCTGGTTTGATAAGTTTAAAAATAGAGATACATATTTTTAACAAAATAAATTCCTTTAGAGGAAGTTCAACCTTAAGATGAACAGATTTTGTTATGGAGAATTTTCATGTAAGTAAAAAGTAAGGAACGTGTTGCCCATATGGAAACATGAAATGCTATTAAGAAAAATTAAAAATTCAGAAATCGAAGAAAATTGATAAAATATTGATCCGGCGATTCTACAACCGGATATATAATCCTATAATTTTTATAATATAATCCTATATAACAATAAAATAACCCTATATCTTTTTTATATTGATATTGTTGAAAATATAAAAAATAAGAATTAATGGAAATAAAAAATACATCTAAATAATAGCAAATAAGGAATCTAAATAATCGTTCAAATAGAAAAAGAAACCTATTCAAAATATGAAAATAAAACCTATTCAAAATATGGAAAAAAAAAAAAAGAAAAACCTATTCAAAATATGGAAAAAAACCTATTCAAAATATGGAGAGAAAAAAACCTATTCAATATATGGAGAAAAAAACCTATTCAATATATGGAAAAAAAAAAACCTATTCAATATATGGAGAAAAAAAAACCTATTCAATATATGAAAAAAAAACCATATTCAATATATGAAAAAAAAACCCTATTCAATATATGAAAAAAAAACCCTATTCAATATATGAAAAAAAAAACCCTATTCAATATATGAAAAAAAAAAAAAACCCTATTCAATATATGAAAAAAACCCTATTCTATATATTCAATATGAAAAAAAAAAAAAAAACCCTATTCAATATATGAAAAAAAAAAACCCTATTCAATATATGAAAAAAAACCCTATTCAATATATGAAAAAAACCTATTCAATATATGAAAAAAAAAACCCTATTCAATATATGAAAAAAAAAAAAACAATATTGAAAAAATATTCAAAATATGAAAGAAGTTTTTCTTTTACATTTTGATAAAGGAAAGATTTAGTTTGATACACATACTAATAATGGATTTTAAGATTTTCTTTGTAAATTTTAACTTGTTTTTTATCATAGTAAAATATTGAACTTAAATATGAATTAAAAAACCGCCATTACAAAAAAACAATATTACTCTACAAATACACATGCACTTTAAAAATTCAAATTTGATGCCTTTCATTAACAATAAATAATTGTTCAAATAGAAAAGAAACCTATTCAAAATATGAAAAAACTTTGAAAAAGAAAAGATTTACTTTGATACACATACTAATAATGATTTTCATGAGTAATATGATTTCTTTTGTAAATTTTAGACTTTTATCATCGTGAAATATCAATCGAGCTTAAATATAAATTAAAACCACTGTTACTAAAATAAAAATCTTACATTGCAAAGAAACATGCACATTAAAAAATCAATTTTGATGCTTTTCATTATTAATAAAAAGAATTGCAACCAATTTTAAGTGCTATAATTTGATAGTGTAATGCATTTCTATACTCAATTCATTGCTTGCAACAGAGTTTAAAAATATATTAATATTAACAGCTGCTATGATATGTTGCTACTAATAAATTGAAAGCTTGGACGTAAAAGGGCTATACGTTATCTTTAAACGAAACTAAAAAAGCTTTACATCATTTAAGATAAATCGAAAAAAATAATAAGATGGCAGAATCAGGAAATTTTTACGTTTTATTTCTTATAAATACGTCTTACTTATATATTGTCTTTAATTCTTATAAATTTCTATTAGTTTTTTCGTTTATTAATACATTAATATTACAGAATATGATTTGTCTCCTGTTAAATAACAGACATTCAAAATCTGAACCTTTGGGCATTTTTTTTTTTTTAAATTTCTAAGACTTTTGAGCAACATTATGTACAAAAATGTAGGGAATAATGAAAATAATGAATAGTGAAAATTTAAAGTATTTTATCACTGTGATTAATTCGATTATTTTTCTAAAATGCTTTAGGCTTCATCAATTACTTAATATTTTTAGATTGCAGATAAAAAGATATTACGTATACATTTTAAACCGTTGTCCTGATATTTATTAACAGATTATTTTGAGCATTTATGGACTTAATATTACTTCCTAAAATCTAGTATAAGAATATTTTACTTATCTCGATTTGTTATGAAATATGCATTTATTAATTATCCAACGGAAGAGACGGATTAGCCTTTTCACTGCCGCGTTTGCCTTTCAAACTAAGATCTTGATTAGTGATGTTGAGCCCAAACCGTCTGTGTCATATGTCAAACATGGCACAACAAATCTATAGTTGGACAGTTCTTCCTTTGGATTCGCGGAGACAGAGAAAAAGATTGCAAATCCTCAGACGTCACCTTTAGAATCGTTCGTTTTGAGAGGCCACAATGCGGGTTTACGCTTTCTGTAGTAACCCTGGTAATAATGAAACTGTTACATATCTGCCGTTCTAATAGAAAATCTCTTCAAATCAAAATGTGTAGTGATGAAAAAAAATCATCAAATGAAGCAATATAAAATCATTGCTGTTATAAATTGGCGTATCGTACCAAATTAAAATCTAGTTAAAATAAGGAATCAAACAAAAAAAAACAATCAAAGATGCAGATTATTCAAAATTTTTATTTTGTATTAGACAAATATTATAACTAGAAACCAGAAAAAACATGGTTGATGCTCTGTCAAATGCCATGTCTGAAAACTTTAACACATTCCAAAGTTTTGCTATGCACATTAATCTATCATATACAATGCTTAGGCCTAGTTATTTATAAATGAACTTAGTCTCACCAATTCGCATGTTTTTGTATATTCATTAATTAATATGCAAATAATTTCTTAATTAATATACATGTAATTTTTTAATTAATTTGCAAGTTTTTTCTAGTAATTTAGAGGAGTTTCAAAATTAAGTCAATAAAAATTTGGTGATATTTAAGGAACCTATTTAAAAAAGTTATTGAAATATTTATTTGAATGAAAAATTTTATTTTCAAATTCCCAATTATAAAACTCTTCTTTGAAAACTTGTTTACTTTCATTAAGATATTAAAAAATACTTTTAGTTCTAATATTTTAGTGAAAGTATTGTATAACTGCCTGTGAAATTTAATCCATAAAATTTACCAATGAAATAAAAATTTTTTAATATCTTAAATTTCACATTTGAAATAACATCATTTAATTCTTTCGAAGCATGTATTATAAATAAAAAATTCTTAAAAAATTCTTAAAAAAGGTATCTTTACAAAAAAACATAAAACAAAAATATATTGCGATTAATATTAACATTGCCAAATTGGATAACATCTCAAAGAGTTCTGTAAAGCAAAATAAAACGAAAATGCTTTTGTGATTTATAAAATTACAATTACACCTATACTTTATAAATATTGTTGACCACAAGATGACTTCTAATTTAATATTAGTCAAGTAGAGATAGAAACTGTATGTATTTTTTGCAAGAGTTTTTGTAGCAGAAAATATAAAATAATTGTCTTTCTGAAATGGTATGAGTTCTCAATTTTCACGCACCACTCCCACAATAAAATAAAAACTTATGGAGAGTTTTAACATAATAAAAAAAAAAAAAAAAAAAAATTTTTTAATTAAGGAGCTACGAGGAAAATTAATATAAAAATGCTGCTAATAATGTGATTTATAAAATTACAATTACACGAATGCTTTATAAAACTACAATTACACATATGCTTTATAAAACTACAATTACACGTATGCTTTATAAAACTACAATTACACGTATACTTTATAAATATTGTTGGCCACACAATGAATTATAATTTAATATCAGTCAAGTAATACTTAGACATATAAATTTTATGTATATTTTGCAAGTCGTTGTAACGGAAAATATAAAATAATTGTCTTTCTGAAATGGTAAGTATTCTCAATTTTCATGCACCACTCCTACAACAAAACAAGTAATATAAAAAAAAAAAAAAATTAAAGTCAATTCTACTTTTTTTCACTCTATTGCAGAAAGTCCTTTATAAATAATTTTCATTCATTTTTTAAGTTTATCTGGCGCCATCTATTGGTAGATATATGCAACTTAAATCTAAAAAAAAACTAAAATTAATTAATTAAATTTAATTACTGAATTAATATTTGAAAAACTGTATTAATATCCAGTGTCATCCACTACAAGTTCCAAAAAAAATGTATTTGAACTTGAGTGGATGAATAAAAAGTATTTTATTAACTATTGAAAATTTGAATAAGATATATATAGGAGAGTGTGAGCTAATAGAAGGAATTGAATAAAAATTTATGGAGAGTTTTAACAATATAATAAACAAAAAACGAAAAAGAGTATTTAAATTAAGATGCCACAAGGAAAACAAATATAAAAATGCTGACAATAATTCTTTCGACTAAAAATTAAATGCAACGTGACTTTAACGAAAAGTCTTTGACTCCAACAGCTTGTATAAATAAATGTTTTACCTTTTTAAAACGCCAAAAAAGATTTTTTAAATCAGTCTTTTAACATACAATAAATACATGCTTGGCGTGATATCAAATAAAGTTCCTGTATTACTGAAAGAAATCAGTTGATAGATATATGAAGCAATACACTATCTATTCTATTTTTCTCGGCATAAAATAAGTTTTATTGTGGCTTTCGACACTTCTACAGTTTTATTGAGTTCTCTTGTCTCTTTGAATTTATTCATGTGCATAGCAAACTGATTACGCAGCGCTTTGAATCATACATACTTAATGCAAAGTTCGCAAAATGTGTCCAGGCTCATGCACAACCAACCATACAAAATTATGTGTAGCAAGAAACTTGATCTATTCTATTTTCTTGCGAATGTAATAAATTTTATAAGCAGTTGGTTACCATTACCTTCAGTTCAGGTTTGATTTTTTTATTTCTTTGCAAGAGTTTCGCAATTTTTTTTTTTGTCTCTCGAAGTTGCTCATCCGTATTTAAAAGGGTTAGAACAACAGCAAGAACTTCGATGTTTCCATTATGGGATTCTAATGTGATTGGAAAGGACATACTCAGTTGAGTATAAATAAATTACTTAAGAGAAAACAATTTTCCGCTAGATTTCGATTTGCATTACTTTGACGATTTATGTTTTACGTCGCTTTTCGCACGTGCGTTTCTTGCGAAAGTTGCAGAAGAATCGATTACCGAATTTTCAATGCGATTATTGAAATGTGGTAACTTATTGAAATCGGTGATGCAGTTGATAGATTTTAGAAATTCAAAAAAATATGAATGATTTATTACTTTTTGATTAAAATGATTTATTTTCTATTTCAAATTAATTTTGTTATAAATCAGTTTAAACATTGTCAGTCATTATATGCGATCACACACACACACACACACACACACACACACACACACACACACACACACACACACACACACACACACACACACACACACACACACACACACACACACACACACACACACAAATTCTTTGACAAATTAATTTTTCATAAAAACTAATACTTTTAAAAATTTTTTTTACATTAATTAATGTATTCAGATTTTTTTACTAGAAATATTTAAGAAACTATAATTTTTTTGATTAGAAAAATGTTGTTTAGAATTTCCTGTTAGGGAAAGACGAAAGTAGTCAATGGCGAGTTTTTTTTTCCTTTAGCTGGATAGTAGGAACTCCAAGATTTTTTATTTTGTGATAAATATATTGGGCGCCTGATAGCTGAATGACTGGCGTATGGTGCCACAGACTCTCTGTGCCATAGATACCTGTAGTGGTTCGGAATCCACCTTAAACCGTAGGTCCAGGTCTATTAGAACTATTTAGTGGTGCGCTGACAACCTTACACCGTAAAAAGTAAACATCCGATGTTTCTGAATCTGTTAGTTAGCAAACAGCCTTGGCCCACCATGCGGTTATTGCCCATTGAAGAAGATGGATACATTGCCAGTATTACTATAGTAGGAAACCTATATGAAGCATAATCTATAATTACTTTGCTGTAAATGTGATTTATTTAATTATTACATTTTTATTGATAGTAATGCAGCGTTAAAATCGAAGGAAAAGACAAATTTTGCGCTAAAAATAATTCTTGTTAACTTGAAAATCAAAGCTATTTAATCCAAATGTATTGCTTTAAGAACACGTAATAGATTTAGACTGTTATTTTTAAGTTTATGTTCAATATTATTATCGTGATCTATATTACTTCAAGTATAAAATTTTCTTTACAATATTTACCATGCCACAGCTTGCAGAGATTGAGCCAAAGTAAAATTGTATAACAAAACTAAGTAAGTGATTAAGACATATCTACCAATAGCCCTATTTTTATTTTGGCATTGAAGTATTTTAGTTTCTATGTTAAATTTTTGGGCCTGAATGGTGGCGCAGTGGCGCTCGGCACCACAGGTTTCGGGTTCGAGTCCCGGCGGTGCCATGGATGTGTAGTGGTTCGAATCCACTTTAAACCGTAGATCCCGGTCCAATAGAATCGTAGAGCGTTGTGGGGGCATTGTTACTCTGCGTCCGTGGCTTGTCTTCAAGTAACACGCGTCCCCTGGGTAATGCAAAGTGAGTAACGTCTGTGTAGCGCTTGCCTTAAGGCATCCAAGACGTCCATGTCTGTTTGCCAGCTGCATTAGAAAAAAATTTTAATTTTTTTGAAATTAAAGCCTTTTAATTTATGTGACTTATTAATTATTAATTAAAGGATAGTGATATTTTTTCGTTAACATCGGGAAAGCTATTTGCTTCATTTTTTTTTTCAATTTAGAGATACCATTCTCATCAGCATCTAACCACTTCTTGAAACCACTATTTCCTATAAAACTTATCAGCATCTAATGATTCTTACCATGCAGGTTGAAACCAAAAATCTAAAATGGAGTTTGAAAGTTCGGTTTTTAAAATAAATTTAAATTGTGAAAACCGAAATTATTTTCTGTCTAAATCAAAATTTTTTAATTCTGTTAATGAACAGCTTATTTAGAGAATAAAATATCTGTATTTTATGATAATTTGATTTATATTAATGACATGGGCAGAATACAAGTGATAAATTGTGTATTATAGCAGAATTGAAATTTTTTACGGAAATACAAACTGAGGCAGCTAAAGAAATTATAAGGATGCTGATCTGTTAAAAAAAATATAAGTGTATCTAAATTATTTGACAACTTCTGCCTTAAACGAAGTTTTCATATTGAAAGAAAACCACAAATACTAATAGTAGTGAGAATTAATAGATTGTTCAACAAAGTGGGCTGATGTATATGAATTGTTCCAGTAACAGAAATATTTATTTATATGTTTTACAAATTATTATATTCCCCCATACAAAGAATTAGAAGGTTGTTTTAGAATATAGAGCATATGGTTCTGAGGTACTTCCTCTCAGCACTACAGAGATGCAAAAGATTCGATGTTACTCTGGATGCACCACTGGGTGGCTTGCTACACTGCAATTTTAAGGGGAGGCATTTAGGTGTTCACACCCCTCTTCCTCTCCTGGCCCTAGACATTTCGGCTTACAAATATATAAGGCCTTTTTGTAGCACATACAAAAAAAAAAAAAAATATGAAGAAAAACGACAATCTTGCGCTATCTGTAAAAACATAAATACAAGAATTTATATTTAAAACTGTGAAGATATTGGTTGGTTTCATTTTTATTACAAAAGCAAAAGGAGATCAAAGCCATTCGCTACTCAATTTTCTAATATTGAAAATAATGGAAGTGGTATAATAATTTGGAAAAAAAATACACCATTCTTAGTATATAGATTTAGAAAAATAATACATATGATATATTGCTAAATATGAATAAATCTGGAGTTTAGCTGTAAGGTATAAAGGGTCCAACAGAATGAATAATTGCGTCAGAAGCCATTTCAATAATAGTGTGTTAAATTGAACATCCAACTACTACATCGCCTTGCTCTAGTGCTTGAAAAATCGGAAAACTTAAATCATTTGCATAATTATATTGACAGGCCTAGGTATTTAAGAAAGTGAAGAGTCAGCCCGAGGGTAATTAGAATTAATCTAACATTATACGCCTGTTACAGGCAATAGACGTCAGTCAGAAGTGGGATGTCAGTTGGAACGCAAGGCTGTAGACGCTCGTGAGTGATTAGTAAATGGTAGAGGTTTGCTTAGAAATTAGATGGACTGCATATGTGGTTGCCCGTAAGGTTACATGCAATCCAATATGAATAGTATTTACAATGTTTCCACATTTTGCAATATAAAAAAAAAATATGATGTTGAATATGTTCTTTGTCATATACACGACACTTGCTACATAATTAAATGAATAATAAATATTTATCCAATTATAAAATAAAGGTCCAGTATTCATTTTGTTTATTTTACTGTTATATCTAAAGTACAAATAAAAATGAGATAACTTATAATTCTGAATATATAATTGATAGAATTTTTTACAACAAAATAGTACATTCATAACATGACCGTGACTTTTGTCACATATGTGATCGTACTTGACTTGACTTGACTTTGAGATTTATGCTCACGTTAGCTGCTTTATCTCAATTTATCTAATTATTCTTGAGAAGAAATCAGAAAAGATAATATAAATAAAAAAAAGATCTTCAGATAATCAGTGGACTGATTCAAAAGTGTTACACCGAAAAGTGCACCGAAATGTGGTGTCGCGCAAAACTGCTGTCACTAAACAATACAAAAAGGTTAATATACACAAAAAACAATGCAATTTTTTTTTTGTAGAAAATTAATTAGGGATATAGTTTTATAATAAGGTTCGTCGCTCATATGAAATAACCAAGAACAGGATGGGACTTTATATCCAAAAGCCTGTTTTAGCTTTTCTCTTTGTATGTCATATTTAGTGTATTGGAATAAAATATTCGGTTTCGGGTTTTTTGCATCTTGAGCGTAGTGGAGAGGTTGTTAATTCAAATCTATTGAGTCTAACTTTAGAAGGATAGGTTTTGGTGCGAAATCTTGAAATTATTATTTCTTTTCTATTGAATATGTGATCGTATACAATTATTTACTTCATAAGTAAAAAAAAAAAAATGAAAGATTGCTTTTATTGGTAGAGTTTTGGATGCCTTATTATTCTATAACGCACAAAGGCAATTTAAATACTTTCGAGACTTAAATTATCAAAATTTAACAGGGTATACTAGTTGTGTTTATTATACTGTGGAAAACCTTGGCAAATTTATTTTACTATATAAGTGAACCTGAGCGGCAAAAGGTGAATCTATAACTAGAGCTAGATAACGAATTACAAAATTTCTTAAAACAAGTTTTCCTCGCTTTCTCATTAAGAATTTTTTGAAGATGACGGAAAATAAAAATCAAATTTTCAACTTATATTTGCTGAAATTTTACTTCCTTATTGCTTATAAATTTGGAGTTAATTCACAGAGACCTCAGCTATCAAGAAGGGATGATAAATGAGTTTCAACGTTTAAAGCTGTATCAGTTTCTTCATAATTTCAAAAGTCAATGCATAAAATTATGAAATATGATGAAATTGCCAATTTTAACTCACCGGATTGCTTGATCAACTTCACATATATTCATAACTAAATATTTATGAACTTTAAATTCAGTGCAGTTATTGTAAATTTAGTTCAATTTTCATAGATTTTAAGAATCAACATGATTTTTTGCCATCTAATGTGAATACTGGCTGCTTTCCAGAAAGAGGTAATTGATATGGTCAGTTAATAAAAACAACTTAAAAACGCTTAACTGAAATGTAATTTGACAAAAAGTGTCATCATTGGAAAAGCAGGGTGGATGTTTCACTGGTATATTTTGTATATAATGCAAATCTAAGTAATTTCCGCTTTCTTTTTCATGGGAGTATCCTCTCTATAAGTTTGGTTTGTCGCTCTACGGTCATCATGTGCACACTTTAGGCTAAACAGACCGGGATCTACAGTTTAATGTGGATTCCGAACCACCAACAAACATCCATGCCACCGAGAGGATTCGAACCTGAAGCCTTCACTCTCTATAGGAGCAGCATGAAATATTTGAAGTGGTAATGCTTATCTTTGTAACGTCTATCCTTTGTAGAATCTGTTTAGTCTTGCGCTAGTTGCGTTGCGTCACTGTTTAGAAAAACACTGATCCCTATCCTTTTATTTATCGGAAGTAACCAGCATTGAGGTAAGATAAGTTATTTTGAATTTAAACTGTAGGAAAATAAATTTTGGAATTCAAAATTGCTTTAAATTACAACAAAATATCACTAAAATAGTAATGAAATATAATTTATTTATTACACAGACGTTTAGGCAAATTTTACAGCTAATTCATTCTATTTCAACATTAAAATGCAACATAACTAAATTGTCTTATTATTCAGTGCCTTATGAAATATTGTAATACTGAAAAACTATAAATTATTATTCATATTTATAACCTAAAAGATCAAGTTTATATAGAGTTAAAAATTCATACATTTTTCTAAGTTTTCTGATCGGGAATTGTGCAACTGAAAAATAACACCAAACAATTTCTTTAACGAATTTGATAATACAAAATCCATTTATATGAAAGAAACCGAAATAATACTTTTCCAAAATATTTATAGTTATTTTTGAAAAGTAAAAAATGCCATAAATGTAATTTGATCATTGTGGAATAGTTATTTTAATATGATTTCCTTTTCACTGTATACATAAGAAATGCTATGATTTTTAAAAGTTGACAGTAATTTAAAATTATAGAAAAAGTAACAATTTTATCATAAAGCTCATATTGATCCTAAAAGGTATCACTTTATCATGGAAAATACCTAATATCTAGAAATTAAGTAATTTTCGTTGTCAATGCCATTCAAAATGGTGATTTGTTACAAACAATCGCAATCAATGAATTTTTATAGATCTTGTTTTATTATACTTTTATGATACTTTCTATTTTGAAAACCAGCTTAAAATTCATCTATCACAGTGTTTTGCTCAGGTTTTTTTTTTTTAGATTTCGTTCTACTAGCATTAAACAATTCTGATGTAATAATTTGAAATTAATTAAATGAAGAAAATAAATGTTTAATGGAGATTTAATAGGAATTAGCATTGTCTTTCATCATATCTTGTTCATATTCTCAGATTTTCTTTTATAATATCAAATATCCTAAAATTTTGAATCAAAAACTTAACAATAGCAGATAAAAAAAATGAGTAAAATAGTAATTAGTAATGCACACGAGGAGGATACGTTGGCTAATTTGATGCCTGTCGATAACAATAATCTACAAAGATTTAGAAATACATTAAAGGTGAGATCGTTGATATATTTTGGGTGATTGCAGGTGCTCCTTTGTATGTAAAATAAAAATAAGTTTTTTTATTTCATGAGAACAAAATATGATTACTTGCTTAATTCACAGATTGAAGATTAATCGAATTTTTATATGTACATATACATCAGTTTTTTGTTTTTTTTATGTGTGAGTTTACGTTCAGTAAGATTGATTCGTAACCCAAAACAAGATAAGAGACTTTTCATTTATTAACATTTTATTACTTTTAAATACGTTAGTAATCTTACTTTATTAATTTTAAAATATGTTGTAACTGTTAAATATTTTTTTATTCATTTTTACTAATTATTTTTATTATTTTTATTTCGTGTTATTTCTCCTTTGTCTTAGTTTATTACATGTGAAAATTAGTAGATTATCATAAATTTCATTGATAAATAATTAGTCATGTCATGTTGTATTGGGAAGCCAGAAGCCTCACGGACTAAATTAAAGTGCCTACCCCCCTTTATTTACTGTCTCCCCCATAGACTTTTTGTACTGTGTGAGACCGACTTATTATCGATTACTGCCTTATTGTATGTTTGTTTTGTTCTACTTGTTCCTTTTTTGTGTGTGATCCTTATTGCAATGGCTTGGTTTCAATAAAAGCATATGTTACAACATAATTAGTCATGTTGAAAATCAATAGAAAATAGATTTTAATGTCTATTGTAATTCAAACGCAAATACAAACATGATTCCATCTTTGCTTAAAATATCAAAAAAATAATTTAACCATTCTATTTATTTTTCTTCATCCGCGAAATTGACAGAAAAGAAGAAAATGCATAAAATATAAAGATAAATTAACCATTCAATTTTAGTTTATTGAAATGTAAATCTATTTTTAAATAGCAATTAAATTTAAAACGAAGATACACTATCTAAATGTTAAAATAATTTGACACTCATTTGAATAAGCTATTTTTATTTTGTAAATATAACACATAATTACTTCATTATTAAATCACACTTCAAAGTATTCTAATTAGGGACACAAAGAATAAATTGAGAGATTGAGACTTTATCATTCAGGATGATAATAACTTTGTTTTGATCCACATAAGTTAACATGAACGGAAAAAATAAGTAAGGGGGAAAAATTGGTAATTATTCTTACAATAATTTCTATTCAGATTACAAGAGAGCACATGTCGTCTTCCTATGATAAAACAGCACGCAATGCGTCTCATCTCTCAAATTAATGAAACACACTTAGCGTGTCAAAATCTTGTTAGTTATTTGAAGTTCTCTTAATTAACTCATAACAGCAACCGAAAGGGACAGCACTCTTCCGACCTACTAATGAAAAGTGACAAATAAGCTTGTTATCATCATCCACGGAACAGCAGAACGCTCTGATTACACTAACCTCTATCTATACACTGTAGTAAACGTTATAAAAAAAAAAAAGTACAAACGCATCAGATGTCGAAGCAAAAAAAGAAAGCTGCATGCCATGGAGACAAATGGCAAATGCATCTTCAGTAGCTTAGTCGTTATAGAAAGAAAAGGAACTTGAAAACCTTTTAAAAGAACTCGTCCCCACATCAAAAGGAAGTCATTAGCCTAATTATGTGCAGGCTTCGTCAAAAAGTTAAATATAAGGCAAAGGTGTCGCAAGAAAAGGAAGGATTCTGCGATCAAAAGATGTCAAAATTTGCCATGTCAGAGGAGATTTTTGCTTGAACTTGGATTGCCCATTAAGACAGCATTTTTTTCACCGTACTACATAAAGCAAGGATAATAAGAATGGGGGAAATACATTAAGTAATAATTCAATTGAAATTGTTCAGATGCATCCATTCTTCATTTATCTTAGCCAAACAAGATCTGTACTTATCGCTGAGCTTTATTGACTGATGGCTTTTAAGGAAAAAAAAGAAAAAAAAAACAACTTTGATGGTTTAGAGCACTAGTTAGAAGCAATTATTTTGATTTTGAAAAAAAAAAAATAAATAAGTGATCTAAAGCTTTTATAATGATTTCAACAATGCCTACATAATTTTACGGAAATATAATAGGGCATAGTTTAGCCCTTCGTATTTTTAACTGTAAAGAGCTTTTGATCCGATAAGTTTTGATGAGACTCCTTACTTTGAAATTTGTATGAAAATAACTGACACATAATTGATTTTATTAATGCTATAAAAATTATTATTTTTTTTTTTTTGTATTATTCAATACAAAATTGATCGTATATAATAAATGGTTTATTTTAACCTGAAATATTTTTTCACATTATAATTTGTTTAAAAGATAAACAGAGTTCCAAAAGTATGTTTTTAAACCTTAGTTTCTCCGCTCTGAAAAAATTTGGGTACTTTTAAATGCAAATTCTTAAAGTTAATTCAAAATAAGAAATGCTATAAAAATTTTTTATTTTTATTTTTGGATACAAAAACTGATCCTAAACTATGTAAAGTTTATTTAAACCTGGAATTTCTTTCACATTACAATTTGTTAAAAGAAAAGGTAAACAGAATCCCACAAATATGTAATTTTACTTGCCAATAATCATATTAACTTACACATTAGGTTAATACCTATTTTAAACCTTAGTTTTTTATTCTGAAAATATTTCGGTAATTTTAAATGCAAATGATTTTAGAAATTTGTGATTTGAAG
The DNA here is from genome assembly GCA_021605095.1 of Caerostris extrusa. Lineage (NCBI taxonomy): Eukaryota > Metazoa > Arthropoda > Arachnida > Araneae > Araneidae > Caerostris > Caerostris extrusa. Next base: position 74,582 of record BPLR01007276.1, read on the forward strand.
CAATAACTTAAATAATAGATTAAAATTTTAGTATTAAATAATGCAGTAGTAATTAATAGATTAAAAAATTAGCATTAAAATCTGAAATATAAATCTACAAGCTGTAATCTTATAAATATTTTTAAAACTAAAAGTAATTTTTTTTTTTTAAATTTTATTTTCAAATAATTATGTGTTAGATATTATGTATATTCAATTATGTGTTAGAATTTATTTAAAATCACGATTAAAAAACTACAATCACTTTCTGAGTATTTATAGTTACAACGGCGTGTATTATATTTTATTTATATATTACATGATATTGTTTTTTTTTAATTCGCAATTTTAGTTCTAAAGCAAATATACACAAATAGTAATAAAAAATTCAGATTATTTATTCTATGAAGAAAACATATGAAATTTAAATTCATATTTAAATTTTGAATAATATAATTTCAGAAAGATTACTTCTTACTCCATAAAAAATTAACGGCCAGAAATTATTTATCAAGAAAGTTAAAAAGAATGTTAATCTCAATGGGCATACCTGGACAACAATGTTAAAACAATTTCTTCACGAAACGTAAAAAAAAAAAAAAAAAATTGTTTTTATTCGAAGGAGGCACACAATATTTAATTACAATAGATAAGTATTTAATTCCCATCAATTTGAAATACTTATATAATGCATGTAAACAGAAAATTATTTCCACTAAGTCAAGTCTTATATTAATTTATATTTATAGAATGAAATATTTTACAATTTCGTCCAACAATTTTATCATGTTACTTTGTCTTTCCCTGATTTGCCATACTTTAAAAAAACAATTTTTATTTATTCTGCTCTCATAGTTATGCAATGCACATTATTTTATGTTAAAAGAAGTGGCATCATAATTCATTGATTTAAATAAATATGAAAAATAAATGGCATTAAACATGAAAAAAACATTTTCCTATTATAAGTTTAATTTAGAACTAAATTTGAAAAATGTAATAATTATTTTTAAGTGCAATAATTCTTTACTTCATTCATCAAATTTACTATTGCACAATTCGCCAAATCATATTTCCAGCATACAACCTATTTTATTTATTTAATTCTCTAGTTTATTTAATTACACAACCCTTATAGTTTTTCAAGACACGTCAATTTTATTATATAATACAAAAGTGTTTATAAGAATTCAAATTTTGAACAAATGAGGGGGAAGGGGGAGAACTGTCTAGGTCATGGCCTCCCTATTTATCTCTCACTTGGTGTTTCAATCCATCTCCATTGAAATAACAATTTAATGAAAAAAAAAAAAAAATATTTGGTTGCAAAAAAAAAATAATTTTATGTAACTTAATAAAACGTTTGTGTTCCTTACAATTTATTTATGTGCTAAAAATCAGTTAATTAAAATAATGAATTGATTTAAAGTAAAAATTTTATTTAAAGGCTTAAATTATTTTTAATGGTTTCAGAAGTTTTAATCTTATGCGAAATAAAATTTAACACAAAATGAAATATTGAACGAATTTCTATAAATGATATTTATGCTTATAATAACTATATAATTAACTATAAAATAACTATAATATTTATTATATCTATAATTTCAATAATAATTTAAAAATTATTAATATTCAAATTTAATACAGGATCTGAAAAACTCACAAAAAAAAAAAACATAATTTGATTTTTTTAATTATAATCATTATAAATCCACATTTTACATAATATTGTGAAATGATTAATTTAATTAATTCATCTAATACATATTAGTTAACAAAATTACGATATTATACTGCATTGAAAGTTATTTGTTTCATTGAATAATACTGAAGATATTTAATAATTGTTTCATTGAATAATACTGATGATATTTAATAATTGTTTCATTGAATAATACTAAGGATATTTAATAATTGCTTCATTCAATAATACCAAGGTTATTTAATAATTGTTTGTTTCATTGAATAATACTAAGGATATTTAATAATTGTTTGTTTCATTGAATAATACTAAGGATATTTAATAATTGCTTCATTCAATAATACTAAGGTTATTTAATAATTGTTTGTTTCATTGAATAATACTAAGGATATTTAATAATTGTTTGTTTCATTGAATAATACTAAGGATATTTAATAATTGTTTGTTTCATTGAATAATACTAAGGATATTTAATAATTGTTTGTTTCATTGAATAATACTAAGGATATTTAATAATTGTTTGTTTCATTGAATAATACTAAGGATATTTAATAATTGTTTGTTTCATTGAATAATACTAAGGATATTTAATAATTGTTTGTTTCATTGAATAATACTAAGGATATTTAATAATTGTTTGTTTCATTGAATAATACTAAGGATATTTAATAATTGTTTGTTTCATTGAATAATACTAAGGATATTTAATAATTATTTGTTTTATTGAATAATACTAAAGATATTTAATAATTGTTTGTTTTATTGAATAATACTAAAGATATTTAATAATTGTTTGTTTTATTGAAAAATACTAAAGATATTTAATAATTGTTTAGTAAAAAAGAACAATATTTTAAATTTTAAATTACAATATTCTTTAAAAATATTTTTCGATATTTCTGTTTAAAATTAACTTTGAAGCACACTAAACAGATGAATAAGTTATGAAGTTAAATTATTTAAAATTATAAGTTTAAAAAAATTATAATTCTTTTTCATACTTAAAAATGTTGTGGTGGTATAAAAATTTCGTAATGTTTTTCATCGTTACTTTTAAAAATGTCCATAAAGTCCATAATGTATGAAAATTCATGCAAAATAAAATATACTTCCTCATAATACTCATATAGCACCCAACATTCCATTTTACTGATATAAACTATTAATTAAATTATGCACAGTCTTAATTATATTTCTTGTAATTAAAAGTATTTGCAAGATATCAGTATAAAAATTATATAATGCTTTTTTAATAATAAATAAAGAATATCCAAACCGTAATTTTTTGTGTGAAGAAGTACTTGAAAAATTTAATTTCGATATTTTCCCAAAAATATTTTTAGTCGACAAAACAGACACACTATTGATAATTACGAATGCTTATTTAAATTCTGATGTCTCGAATTGAAAAATGGTCGGAAATTTTTTTTACGCATATTGATAAGTAATAAAAGTAGTTCTGCGTACTAAATTTATAGATCTTCCCTTTAAAGAATTTGCTAATCCGGAAAAAAAAATTCAAATTTCTGATGTACATCACCTTCCCACTTAAATTACACCAATCATACAATTTCAGAAAAAAGTGGAATTTTTCAGAAAGTGCACCATTTCATTAAGAAACGGAACCGGTCGCAAACAATTAGAACATAAGGTGTATGTGCTCTATGAAAGGAAAAGGGTGTTCTATGTGAAACAAATTGCCCTGGAATATTAACAGCCATTGAAACAGCTCAACACCCTTATCCTGTAGAAGTGTTTATTATAAATAAACTCACAACCACTCACTCGCATTACATGAGTAGGCCATTGTTAAAAAATGGGAGGAATATTACTCCTTTCCCTCATTTCAGGTCAGAAAAGGTGTGGTTGCGATTTTCATCTTCATCTGCTCAACACGCGTCATTAAGAATTGGAACACTCGGAGACAAGATCCTCCTCTGACTTGCCAAGCCTTGGAATCAGGTTGGATTGACTCGAGATGTGCATGTTCAGATGTTCTTCGGATTAGCCTATTCAGAAAAGGTCTCGCTTATCAGGGGTTGATTGAGTTGCCGGCAAGGGAATTTGCAACGCAATTCTGCCTTGATATTTAATCAGTTTTCATTTAAGGAAGATGGTTTGGGTTCAGGAAACAAAAAGTAACTAGGAAGTGTCATGCAAGTCATACTGAAAGCTTAGTAATTGCTATGTTTTATAATTCTAAAACAAAATATGAAATATTTGAAGAGCTAGTTCAGAAGAAATTGGTTAATTTATTCATATGCATTTGATTAGAATATGAAATTTAATAATGGCTTTATTTTGTAAGCATTTTTAAATATTGCTATTTAAGACGTTGCCCGTTTATTACAAATAGCTCCTGAATTCCATTAAATAATTACGCAAACAAGTAGTATAGCCCTATAAGATGATTCAATTGCAATATTCTTGGAACAATCATGTTGGATTGACTAGATGTGGATGTTTAGATGTTCTTCGGATTAGCCTACTCAGAAAAGGTCTCGCTTATCAGGGGTTGATTGAGTTGCCGGCAAGGGAATTTGCAACGCAATTCTGCCTTGATATTTAATCAGTTTTCATTTAAGGAAGATGGCTTGGGTTCAGGAAACAAAAAGTAACTGGGAAGTGTCATTCATTGAAAGTTTGGCAATTGCTATGTTTTATTTTGATTTAAAATATCATGAAATATTTGAAGAGCTGGTTCAGAAGAAATTGGTTAAATTATTCATATGCATTTCCTTAGAATATGAAATTTAATAATGGTTTTATTTTGAAAGGTTTAAATATTCCTATTTAAAACGTTGCCCGTTTATTGAAAATAGCTTCTGAATTCCATAAAATAATTTACGTAACAGTTGGTATAGTCCTATAAGATGATTCAAATGTAATATTTTGGGAACAGGCATTTAAAGCAAAAACTAACTAATAAATATTCATTTCTTAAAATAATTATTTTCTTTAAGGTATTTAAATTAAAGAGACATCACACACGTAAAGACATCACTCTCGTACAAAGGCATCCAGCACGTAATATGTTCAAAACTTCTTCGAAGTAAATCCGCTGTATTGTGTCGCCTCCATTTCATGTTGGTGATTTGTGCAGTAGAATGTAGCATGTAGAAAGTCTCGTGAATAACTAGCCTACATTTACATATTATACGAGAGAAATTTTAAAGATAATCTTAACCCCTTCAGCGATACAAAACATACCTAAAATAATCGCTATTGATCCTACTCATGTGTTAAAAAAATGCAGCATTTATCACCGTTCGGAATCAAACTCGCTCAACTCGTCTGCTTAACGTGCTTTCAACCATAGAATCACAAGACAACCGGTAATATAAATTGTATTTTCTTGGAAAATATTGCTATAATAGAAGTTTCAATGGATATAATTCATATCAGCCTATATCTAAGAAGTAATAAAATATTTTAAAGTTTAATATTTTAAATCTTGAATAGAGTAAAAATAAAAAATAAAACAGTAAAAAAATCAAAATTATAAAGTAACTTAACTTCATCTATTGGGTGTTTTAATACATTTTTATTATTCTTTTAATAAATAAATCATAATAATTTCAATATAGAAGTAGCGAAATTTACGCCTTTATTTTAAATTTATGTTTTACAATGTACTATAAATTACAATATGATATTCAGCACATTAATTTTACCTGCGAAGTTAGAGTTAATAATTCCTAAATAAAACAGACACTTCAGGGTACCATAAAAAATAACGAAAGTCTGCTATAAAAACGAATCCAAATTTAGCTTCTACACACCCGGTGAAATCAGTATGCAGCAATCATAGTGATTATAACGCCATTCTTTATACGCTCTGAATGTAAAAGAGTTGAAAGAATGTGCATAAGTAGCACAATCACGGCCTTTCAACCCTGCCCAATTCCAGCGCTGTTTGAGATATGTTGTCCAAAGAACCCCCACCTCTGTTATCATTATGTTCAATCTGACAAATCAATGGTCGAAGTCGGACTAATTACAGGTCCAAAAGGGCGCGCATACACACTCTTCAGTGCCAGAACAGGATGGCAGAGTTTGGCAAATATTATTTTCTGACACATCTTGTTATTGTTATGCTAACACAGCTGTGTTGGCAGCATCCAATCGCTGAGGTTTGGAAGCAATGCGAAAGGCTTTATGAAAACATTCGAATGAAGAGAAAGCTTACGTCAGGATAAAGAGTTAGGCTTTCGTTGTTTTTAATGCGTTTATGGTGTTGTTATAGTTCTGACCAACGCAAGCCATAGAATGTGTATTCTTCTTGGCAAATAAGTTCAGAGATTATGCTAGCATGCAGCTTCCGCACATTGTAAATTGCTCGATGAAATAACACGGTCGCTTTTGTTAAGCACAAAATTACCAAATTAGGAAAAAAAAATGACGTTTTATTTTTTAGCCTAAGAACATGACATGAATAACTTGTAAATTAATCAAAATTTCGTCTTATTTCCGTAGATTTAGTTACTTCCTTCCAATTAAGTATGTATTAATACCGAAATGATATTTAATCTATGAAATATTGATAATTCATAATAATTAGCTTTGAAAAACTTCAGCTGCAGGTTACTTTCAACACAAACAAATGTAAAAATGCAAAGGATATGTAATCTGTATAATTTACCATAGTATGTTTAACATTTGAAATGTTTAAGATCTTCGCGCAAATAATGTGCAGTTTTGAAAATAAAAATCTTTCATTTAATAAAACAAATATTTTTGCGGTGTTTTTTATATTAAATTTTTTTTACTTATTCGAATTTTTTTTTAAGAAAAAAATTTGAAAATTAAATAAAAAAAAAATATTAGTGGTTCGCCATCTAAGTTAATCTGTAAGTCTCGGTCTAATTAGCTCAAAGTTTGCAAAAAAAATTACCTTAGAGGGATAAACCAAACCATTTAAACTACACATCAGATGCGAAACGAATTCTTCAAAGCTTTCATAAATCTTCTATTTTAAATAACACAGAATTTTATATTTTCATTACAAAAAGGTTAAAAACTTAGGCCAATTGAGTAATTTATTTTATTTAACAATTTCTTCCATGCAACAAGATGTAAACCAAACTAAGCCCCAATAATTTTAAATTTTTTATTGTTTAATGTATGCATTTAAATATATTTTTCTTTGAAAGTATGAAAGTTTTAAATCTGTTCCAACAGTTTTTAATCTCAGATCTGTTTATTTTCTTCCGATAAAATATATGAATAATTTTATTTCCAAATTTTTTTTTTATTACACAGAAATGCTAAGCTTTACAAAATTAAAATAGCCAAATTAAGTTATAATCGTTATTTTAGTAATTTATTCATCACAAACTAAAAAGTTTTGAATATTTAAGATTCACCGAATTCTAATTTAGAAAACTGCCATTAAGTAAGCATTAAAATGTTACTGTTTCAGATGAGAACATTTATAAAGAAGTTCTCGTAAAGATTCATTTAGAAATTTAACATTACAGTGAAGGATATTTGATGGACTAACTATATTATCACGCAAAAATTATTATCTATCAACCGAACATTCTATCATCTACATATATAAGTAATTACTGTCAATTAATTTAAAACATACGAATCATATTTTAATAGGCATGATATACATTTATCAGATTATACGTCAAACAGGTTTGATTTATTTCAGAATCATGAAGTTTATTCTTCTTATTGTGGACTAAGACTAATGAGCTTCAGTTTAGGCTTAATGCACTGTTTTCTTTTAGTTCAATTAATAAATCGTTTTTTTTTTTTTTTTTTTTTACTTGATATATTTTAAAATGAATATTAATTTCTATAAAAGAAATTGTCATCAGGGACTATTCCAAATCATTATAGAGCTAAATTAGTTAATAAGTTAAATAGATTTGGCGAAAATTTTTGTTAAGAGTCAGTGAAACGCAGTTAGCATTAATAAAATCTGTTGTGATTCCCTTTACAATTTGATAAGACTAATTGTTAACTTAGACTGGTGAACCTAATATGTTGTTTCTTTTAATAAATGAGTCTTCTGATGCATTAGAAACACATATTCACTTATTAAAAATTCATTAATTTTTCTATTCCATATTCCATATTATTACAAAATAAAACCAACAATTTAAAATAATATGACTTGGTTTTCTTTCTTAAAATTTGAAGCTTTTTTTTGCGACGTAGTGCCTCTCACTAAGTTGTGGTTGATATTAAAAGGATTTTCAATGTTCATTTATCAACATTATTTCTCAGATTGGTCGACGAAACTGACGGAAAATATTTTTATTAAATAAATGATTATTTGTAGAGTAATCCATTTAAAAAAAAAAAATTATTTATTCCAGGTCAGTATCAAAGAAAAGTAGCAGTTAAATAGACAGGGAGATTTAATTTTCTTTTTAAATTTTTGTTTCATTGCAGTGCATATGAGGAAAACGTTGTTGGTACCAATCCCTTTGCGGTTCATTTATCAACTATATTTTTCAGACTTGTTCACTAAGATTGACGAGCTTAAAATATTGTTTTTATTAAATAAATGACTCTTTGTAAAGGTGTATTTGTTTAATAGATAATTATTTATTTAGAAGATCTTTTTAAGAATTTTTATTTATTTCAAGTCATTATTAAAGAAAACTAGCAGTTAAATAGACAAAGTGACTTAATTTTTTAACTTTTGTTTCATTGCAGTGCGTATAAGGAAATCATTGTTGGCACCAACGTAAAAACCTTTTGTGGTTCATTTATCAACTTTATTTTTTTTAGACTAGTTGTTCACTAAGACTGACGGACTTAAAATATTGTTTTTGTTAAATAAATGACTCTTTGTAGAGTAGTGTATGTTTAATAAATATTTATTTATTTAGAAGACCCATTTAAGTTTTTTTTTTTTATTTATTCCAAGTCAGGATGAAAGAAAACTAGCAGTTAAATAGACAGGGAGGCGTAATTTTCTTTTTGAATTTTTTAACTTTTGTTTCATTGCAGCGCGTATAAGGAAATCGTTGTTGGTACCAATGCAAAACTCTTTGTGGTTCATTTTTCAACTTTATTTTACAGTTCTCAAGTTGTGACGGGATGTCTACTGAATATGATTAATAAAGTGTTCCTGCATAACTTAACATCTCCATCTGGGTGTCAGAAAAGTGTTCTGAATGAAGAATTTGAGCAAAGCAGCAGGAGCAACAGAGTCCAGCAAATTCATCAACGTCAAAAAACGAGCATTTTCAGCAAACGGGTTCAAAGGTCTTTAAAATATCTTTATATATCAGCAAAGTATTTCTTCAACGGAGAAATGTTTTAGAGGTACATGTCTAGTTACACTGTACTCGCCCAAAGAACAAAAAAATGTTTCCGAGTTCATTATATTATAAAACTCTTTTCTCTGCAATGAACATTAAGCAATAGTTTTATTTTACCCCCATAAGAGGATTACGAAAATCGATTCATTTCTGTCGACACCTTTTCTTCCCCACTGCCACAAGAAATGCTCTCATCCTTTTAGGAAATATGTTTTAAACAGAGACAAACGTTTGGTTGTAAAAAACTGATTTAGATAAATTACGTGACAGTCCATTCTATTCTAAACCAATTTTTCGTACTGAATTATGGAAAAATAAAAAAAAAATTTATTTAAAACCAAATGGACGTGGAGATCGAAAGACAGTTTAAGGTAAACTTCTAAATGCAGTGAAGTTAATTAGAATCGTAAAGCTTTGTTGTAGTATTCAGAACAGAATATATTTTGGTGTTCAATCTCATCCATTTATAAAGAAAATTTAAATACTTTTCTGGCACTTCTTAAACATGCAACATTACTCAATTAAATATAGGTTTTTTTTTAAATTATAAATCATATTCCTCAATTTTAAATACTGGTTGGATATAGTGTCACAAAAAAAAATCTTATAAAATTTGTATTTAAATTATAATTATTCTGGTGTTGTTTTAATTACATTCTTATAAAGTTCACTTGAAACAATGCCTTAATTTTCAACTGAGCACAAAGGCAAAAAACCCTTCAATGCATCAAGAAAAAGTTAGCTGATTCGAACAGTTTTGTGTGCGAATTCTTTTTATACAAAATTCAAATGATTAAATTCTGACAACAAATGAATAAATAAATCTCTACGAATTCCCATACAGTATTTACGCATATAACTACTCCCTTACAACACTCCGGTACGTCAAGGATATTCTGCGTCCCATTGTGCCGTCCTTTCCTTTCAAGATATATATTTTAACGGTACATATATTGATTTTCTTCATACTTGTTTACTGGCCATTTAGATCGCCAGATTTCTTCCCAATAGTGAAGTTAGAGGTAACCCGTTAGATGTCTGATGAGTAGTCGTACCAAGATCTCACCGATCAAACTCGGCACTTGAAGAGATTCTTGCAAAGAAATTTTGTAGGAGCCAGCCGCTTATGCTACAAACAAATGACAAGCGGTCAATCAATCTTGCATAAAGATCATAGGTGAACCAACGCCTTCATTGGCTAGATATATATAATTGCAATCTTCTAAATAAAACATTCTATTCCTAAAAAAGTTTAATCGCTTCTTTTTCTCTAGATATCTACCGATTTTCTTCCCATTCCCACAAATCCTTCCAGTTAATTATTTATGTTTTAAAGTGTACAGGGTGTTTCATGTTGAATGGGAGGGACAAAAACGAAGTATACCCATGAACGCTGCAATTATTGTATTTTGATAAATCAAATTTACAGTGAAACTAAAGTTATGCAAGTTTCTATAGATATTCTATGTGTGCCCCTGCTGTGACATGGCAAATATATATTCCAGTTCTATCTAAATATCTATTCCAGTTCCTGCCACAATCGTAATAGAATATCCTGTATTAAGGATTCGAGCACTTCATTTATCAGCTGCTTTAATTGCTGTAAGTCCGGGAAAAATGGAGAGACAATTTGTATTTAACAAAACCCCACAGGAAAAAACACGAGGGATAGATCTGGGAATCTCCGTGGCCAACGAAGTAATGACATATCGTTTGATCCAGTACGGAAATCCAGTTACGGGTAGACTATCGTTCAGGTACTTACGTACGTTTTTATGCCAATGTGGTGGAACACAGTCTTGCTGCAGAATGCAGTTGGTAACCGCTTTCTCCAACTAAGGGACTAACTATTTTGATATGTCTATTATAATATATTATATGATATAACTATTTTAATATGTCTAGGTAAATGCACCCGTTAATCGATTTTTCCGAAGCAAAAAAAGTACTAAAAACACAACTGTTGGAAATTGAGTAGAAAACACTCACCTTTGGAGAATCACGTTGATGTTCCATTACATCATGTGGATTTTCTCGATTAACTTTGACAGAAACGTGAAAAGTGGCTTTATCCGTAAACACAAGTTTGTTGGCAAAACCATCTACCTCCAGCTTATCTTGCAAATTCTCACAGAAAGCTTTTACACAACGGTTTGTCGGGCAGTTTTAATGCCTGTACAACCTGAAAGGTAATTGAAAGGCCGGAATTGTAGACGTTTCCGTAACACACAGTTATATGAAGCACATTGAGTTCAGAACTCGCATAAAGCGTTGATTTTATGGGATTTCGTAAAAACATTTCATGAATTTTTTTCAACCATTTTGGCTTAGGCTGTTGTTTGCCCTGGGTTGATTTTCTTACACAAAAAGCCTGTATCTTGAAATTGCTTCACTCACCATTTAATGTTATAAAGATGCGGTGGTTCTTTACCAAATTCCGTGCGAAAATGTCTTTCAACGACGATAAATGATGTTTTTGGCGTATTGCAAAACCCAATTTGATTTGGCGCCATTTTGATTAACAGTACCTCTAGCGGCGATTTCATATTTGGCTATTGCCAGATAAAATATGTATATTTATAGTTTTAGAATTAATTTGTTTCGGCTAAATAAGTCATGTACAGAATTTGATCTATGCTGTTCTTTTTGACCCATTTAATATGAAATACCTGTATTTTAAATTTTTATAGAATGATAAGACAATAACATCTGATTAGGTACTTAACTAAGTAAATTGCTAAAAATAAAAATGTATATTTAGCAAGAAGACTTTTAAAGGAAATTCTTACAAATTAAATCCAAATTTAACAATACTCTGTAAAAGGTAAATTTTCTGAATTTCCCAAAATTCAAAAATATCATCCAAAGATAAAAGAAATATGTTGTTTTAATCTGCTTTTGCTTATTTAATTTAATTAACAGATGATTTACAAAAATTAGTTTTCCTATTACATCGCCCTTAAATGGCTTCTTTTGGTATTATTACAAGAAATTTAATTATAGATTTTTAAAAGATTTTCCTTTTTACAGGTAATATTATTTGGTGGAAATTAGGAACTAGTTCATTCAAAATAACTCTAAATAACTTTCTATATATTTGCTTTCATTAAATTATTTTTTTTATACAATCCGGACAAATATTTTTTTCGGGCTTCAAATGTTTCGAAATTCGCTCTGGCGCTCGGTACTACAGGTTTCGGGTTCGAGTCCCGGCGGTGCCGTGGATGTTTGTAGTGGTTCGGAATCCACTTTAAACCGTAGGTCCCGGTCTATTAGGATCGTAGAGCGTTTCGGGGGCATTGTTACTCCGCGTTCGTGGCTTATCTTCAAGTGACACGCGCCCCCTGGGTCATGCAAAATGAGTAACGTCTGTGCAGCACTTGCCTTAAGGCATCCATGACCAAGCTGTCTAAGTGTTTGCTAGCTGCATTAAAAGAGAAAAAAATGTTTCGAAATGTTCCTGTAAGAAAAATTTGAGATAGTTAAACATCAAAGGAATGATAAGATAATAGGATGCATCATTTATAAGTTTAAATGTAAATTAAAAGATGCCAAAAGATTTTTACAGTCTTGCAATTATATTTATCTTAAAATCCCTATATTAAATGAGCAGATAATTAACTTTTAATTATTATATAAAAGGTGTTTTATCATTTTTACAAATGGTGCTTGGAAATGAATAAAAAATATAAATGTGAATATTAATAAAAAATGTAAAAAAATGGAATATACAGGGTTATTATAAAAGTACATATTTTCAGTTAGTTTTAAACTGATATAGAACGCTATATAGATTTTTATTTTACATAAGTAGTAAAGAAAGTTTTGTGTTTGCTTTTGGAATTTGCAAAATTCTCATGAGAGTATTCTTAATCATAAGGTTCTCATCTAACTGTTAAATTCTTGCCAATTATCCTTTCAGCTAATGTTGCTGTTATTCTAGCTTGTGTGCCATTTAATATAAAAAAGATAAAGTTGAATAAACATTGTAATAAACCAAACACTGAAATCGTATTTATTGGGTATTTATAGAACCTAATTCGAAAAAAATATGTTTCATTTAAAATATCCTATCGTATCAGTTTCTTTTGACTCGCAATAATTTAGAATTTAGATTTGACATCTGTTAAAAATGAAGTTTGTTTACATAATTTTCATCATAATTATTAAATTCATTAAAATTTAAAGGATTAAAATTTAATAATTCTTGGAAATAATTTAATTTAGTTAACAGTTAAAATGTCTCCCTTAATTTAAATGACTATTTATTCTTAATGCCACATAACATATTATTATTATTATAGCAGTTATAGCAATGAATATAGTATTTATAAATAATTTTAAGGAATCAAAAATATAAATCTATGTACGAAAATTAATAATAAAATTAAACCTGCTTTTGTGCGGGGGATAGGGACCACATAAAAATAAATCGCATAAAAATATCTTGAAACTTCATAAGAAGCTATAAAATATATTGCTTGCAACATATTTAAAAAAATTATGCGGTAAATAAGAAACCACATAAAAAAAGTCCCACATAGAAAATATGCAAATCAAAATCTCACGATGTAACGCTACCTCGGATCTAATAACATTTGTGGTAATGGGGATGATATATCAGGTGCTCCATCTGTTGGATTTTTTTTTTTTTAAATTCGCATGTTATTCTGACACCATCTGTAGTTTTTTTTATATGAATTACATTTTTTATTTAATTTTTATTCATAATATGCCCTTGATGCATTTTTTTACATACCGTACAAAAAAGGATCGCATAAAAACAGATTTGACTGTATTTATAGATTGGGCTAACTGCTTGCAGTCAAATCGTTACTTGGTTTTCGGATTGATGAAGCTTGGCTTAAACTCAACAAGAAAGGCATACCAAAAGATTTCATGTTTATGCAGTGGATAGATATTATTAATTTATATGCTGGAAAGTTCATTCAGTGAGTTTAAGGAGGAGAAAAAGTGGAAAGTTCGAACCTCAGAATGCATCCTTATGTATTAATATTTGTTCCAAATTACGAGACAACCAAAGTAACTTTTAGTGGTACACTCTGGATAATATATGTTACATATTTGTTGTATTAGTGGGAATTATCACACGTTAAATACCCGGTTAGGAAACAAAAACACAAATTAGAGTAATTTAAAATTCGTGGTAGTGATTACGCGAGCAGGAGATGTCAGGGCTCGAATCCGACGCCGTCAATTGTAATCATTATTTCAATATCGAGGAAATTCGATGCCGATTATGTTCTTAAATTGTCTCCAATCGATAGTCAGGCTGTTTGAAGGGATTTTTCATTTTTCTGTATACGACACGCAAAATGCGGGGTAGTTGTCTTTAAAAAGTTATCCCAGAAGGCATCGTCCTGCCCTCCTGTTCACGGTATCTATAAATGAGAAGCTATGACCACTGAAGTACAAAAAAGACAACTGAGCAGTAATGATAATGTTTAAAATGATAATTATAATGTTTAAATGATAATTATAATGTTTATAATGATAATTATAATGCTTAAAATGAAAATGATAATTATAATGCTTAAAATGAAAATGGTAATTATAATGTTTAAAAAACTTAATTAATGATAATGATAATTATAATGTTTAAGAATTAATTCATGATAAGTAATAATAATGTTTAAAACACAATATCTAGGAAATAACTACAATGCTTATAATATGTACCGAACGTTGAACTGTATTAATCAGCATTTGCTTTTCCCTAAAAAATACATAGAATGAATTATAGAGATGAAAAAACCATTCGCTTCCCATCTTTGATGAATTAATGCGTCCGATTTATATCCGAACATTTTAAAGTGAGATTTTACATTAATTTCTTCTCAAAAATTTAAATAGTTGTTCTCTTTATTTTATCTATAGTGATATTTATTCATATACTTGATGATAGATAAAAGTATACGACTATGTCAAATTCTAATATTTTTAAATAAATAATGTTTTAACAAAGTAGGTATGAAATTTTATTTAGTGTGAAAATATTGCTTTTAAAAGCAATGAAAAATAAATTTATGCATAGATAAATTCTGTAAATATAATCATACTGTGGTTTTCATTATTATAATCTCAACTATTTATATTACGACATTAATAAATTATACAATACTAATTATACAATATAATTATACAATACTAAATTATACAAGAAATTAATGCATTGATGGGATTATTTTAATTTTGCTTTAATTCAATTAAAAATAAAAATATTGCAAATGTTTAATTTCTAAATTTAATAAATACATGTTTCCATTACGGACATCCAATGACTGACAGTAAGGAAAGAAGTATTCATCTTAATAACTGACAAGGAAGTATAAAGTTCAAATTTGCATTGGGATATTTAAAGAAACTATTAAAATAACCTGATCTCAACATTAAAGTTCATTTTAATTATTTTCTGGCAAATTTTATCCGAATTGTTTTTAATAAGAGTAATTGACTAAGTATAAAATAAGGCTTTTATTAATTATTCAACAAAACACTAAACAAATTATATTCTGGTATCTTCTAAAATGTGCATATCATTATCATTTTCCTACAGGTTACATTATTATAAACATTTAATCTTTGTACAGAATTGATTTAATTAAGGTTTTTAATGAAAACTGCTTTCTGGAGTTTGATGCTTTAAATTACTTTTCTGTTTAACCAAAAAATTAGGACATGACATTAAGAAAAAGTATAATATTTGACTTCACAATATTTTTGATTGACAAGTGACTGACTCAGTGCTAGGAACAAAAGTTGTAACTTTCACCGAACCGAAATAACTTTTATCAAAATTTGCATTTAATTTGAATTGGTTTTTGCAAGTTAGTCCTAGTTTCATTTCAACAATGCCGTTAATTAACGGAATGCATGGAGAAAGCAGATGCATACATACTTTCAGGTTTAAAGACTGGTCAACACTTGATATAAATAAACGTGGATAACTGGGCTGTCATTATGTTGGGGTTAAGAGGTTTACACATACAAAAATATAACGTTGCAGTTAAATAAATTTAAATACATTTATTTAAAAAGGTTAATACAGTGCTTTAAAAAAAAAAAAATTTTTATTTTTAAATATCACAATCTTCTATTATTAAACCTAATTTATATCGTAAAAAATTCAATTAGAAAAAATAAAAAGAAATGTAGGATAACTTTTTGATGACGACAATTTTTTAGTGACCATGAACTGAAAATCTACGATATTCTCTGAATGGTAAAGATCTTATACACAAAAACTTAAACATAAATGCAAAAATACAACAATCATAACAAAATTATAACATAGAACATTATATATAAAAACATAATAAATACATAATATACAAAAACATAATATAATATTATATATAAAAACTATAACAAAATTAAATACAAAAATTCAAATATCTTGATTCCTTTCTCAACAATATCATATTCGAGAATGACGAATGACTTACTCGAATATGTTAGTGTTGAGAAGGAAATTCAACAAATTCAAATTAAATGCAATAACATATTCGAGAATGACATTTTAAATTTGACTGTTATTAAATTACTGAACAAATATTTTTTATTAAAATAGTAAAGTTTTTCTCGTAAAACATCATATTCTTAATAAAATGAAAAAGTCTTAACAGCAATCTACTCATGGCATTTAAATATTTGATTATTTTTGCAGTAATAAGTTAAATAGGCTATTGTTAGTTATTGTCATATTTCAATACACATAATAGATAATTTGAAGATAAACTAATATTTTAAATAAAAGAAACATCCCTACTCATGTACTGTTACTATTAAATATGATTAAATCATCAAGTTCTAATACAATTAAAGATGAAAAAAGTTTTTTTGAGCGGGGTGGAAGGGGTCGATAGTATTTTCCTGATCAAATGTAAAGATCACGACAGTAAAAAACCGAGAACCAATGGATGCAATTCAAAATTTCAAAAAAGATAATCACATCAAAATAGTATTTTTGTAAACTTTCAAATCCGCCCCTTTAAATCAATCAAATGTAATTTAAAAATGGTAAGTATTTATGAGTGCTAAACACGACAAAAAATGTGTTGATTTTATGTGTTATACATTGCATATTTAAGCAGAGCATAATTAATATTATTGCAAAAACAATAACTAATATTTCAAAAATCATTTAATATAATAAATCATTATATAAAATATAAATAATTTACTAAAAATAATTATTAGTAAAAACTATCTATGCTTTTACTAAATAAAATCTAATGTAGAAATTGCTATCAAAATGTTATTATATGCTATTATTTTTCTGTAACGACTAGTAATTTAAAACTTATACTCTAATTAATTGGAAACATTATTACCATTTAATTCCTTATAAGATCTAAGCTTTTATCCATCTTAAATTTTTTTTCATTCAAGAAACAATCGTAAAAAAAATTGATCGATCAATAAAGAATACCGTTCAATAAATGTCTAAGCAGACTTTCATCATCATTCCATTTGTTAGATTCGTGAATCTCTCTTTTAATATTTAAGTGAACAGTGGTGATCGAAAAATGCACAGGTATTTATTCAGATTACCTTTCAAAACTGTTTAGAACCGATCACGAAACATCAAGTATTTCAATCGTACATCCGTGACCAATTACACGCGTGGCCTTTCTTAGGGTGTGGAAAAAGGCTTTTGAAAAATATTTTGATGGGTAAAAGAAAATAGCAATGCGGGTATGGTCGGACGATGTAAAAGGTTGAAGCATTATTCCGGAACCCACGAAGCAATTGATATCCCTTGACATAGGGTCATCCATTAACGTCCCTTATTTCTTTTTTCCCGGATTCGATCTCAACTCTTGCGAATCAAAAATTCCACCGACGTCCTGCTAGATCACGTGACGAGTGGCCTTTCACACCAACCTTTTGACATGGAAGGTGACAACCGACTTCAGCCTCCCCTTGACTTTTGATCCACCTACAAGTTATCGTGCTAGTCACACTGGACCCTTTTATGCTTTCCTTTTCTCCAAGGGATCAAATTCGTGATCCGCCGCAGACAGAGGTTGGACCAATTTTAGGATGGACTTCTTAAAGGGTTAACTTACGCTCTATGAATGTTTGGCGTTGGCGTGCATCAAGCAAAGGCTGAACATTAACATTCCTCCCTCCCTTTGGCGTTTGGGCCAGCAAGTCTTGTGTGGTATATGGATGTTGATGAGCAATCCAGAATACTCGTCCACGTGTTATTTTGCTTTTTATCTGGCGAGATCTATTTGTGTTTTATGTCACGTATGTAATCTGTCACGCTGTAACCTTGACAAAAATGAAAATAAAACACCCAAGGGGGGTGCTTTACTGTACTGAAGCATCGTGCAATTTTTTCTTTTATTGTTATTAGTTCGTTTCCTTTACTTTTTTCCGCTCCCGCCTTCACTGAACTAATTGTTGCAACGTGATACAGGAATTTCCTAAAGCTTTTAGTTAGAAGTCACGTTGCTTGGTAAATGAAGTACCTTTGATAACGCTTTGGGTGCATGGGTTCGTATACATTTCGTGGTAATTTTCACTTAACTTTAAAATGTTGCCCAGGGTTTAAAATTATTTTCATTGTGAATTCAGTGCAAGTAGCCACAAATTGTTTCCCGAATTAAAAAGATAACCTTTAAACATCATGCTCAAGGAATTTGATCAACTAATAGATTTAGAAACGATTAAGAAAATAGCCTACGTAAAATAATTATGAGTTTTATGAACCTTATGATGTTACCGGGAATAAAGTTCTACCTTAATCAATGCATGAGAAATCGGTTATTATAATGCTTTAAAGAGTCATTAATAAATAAAGTAAATTTCCCTGAGATAATTAGGTCCAGAATTTTTTTTTTTAGAATTAAATAAATATCTAAGATTATGAGCAAATTCTCTCAATCAAGAAAGATTTTTTTAAATGATTGGAATTCCTCTAAATATATGCAAAAGCATATGAACAATTCTGTTTATAATATGTAAGCTTTTAACATAAAAAAACTTTTAAAACATGCACATATATTAATTTAAAGCATAGAACACTATTCCTAAACGATGTTTTAAAAAAAAATTTCTCACTAAAATGAATTCTTTAACTAATTAAATCTCTTGCTGAAAATTAATATGTGGAAGAATTTTTTTTAATTATATGTGACAAAATATTTAAAAACTCGCAATGTTAAATAAAACACGTGTTTTTGCACATGTTAAATTTATATGTTTACATATGTTTTAAATATTTAAAAAATTTTAAACCACATGTTTTTTATTTTTTTTCGCAATGTTTTTTATATTAAATATATAAAAATATCATGCCTTTTTTTCATATCATATGAGCATTCTATATTCTTGTATTTAGACACGCTTTTTGTTATTGATGGCTGCAACATTAGCTATTGATAACAAACTGAAAACAATAAGATCACTTTTTTATTTATTGAAATATTGTATAATAAAACTGAATTTTTTAAATGACAAAAATATTTAAATTCTAAAATCATCTACTAAAATTTTTTTTTAAAAAGCCTTAAGTTAAAACTGAATCAAAATCCCAATTTTATACTAAAAATATCATATATTTACAATCAACAAAATCGTATTTAAAATCAAGAAAACATAAAAGAAAAGATTAAAAATTGAAAAACAAAGATTAAAAATTTTAGAAAGAAACTTAAAAGATAAAAAGAATTCATCATGTGACGAGCTTCCTTTTCTGTTGTGAATGAGACAAATGCTTAGATGCTTAGACAATTACAAAGAAACAACTTTTACTACTAAATCTCATGTCACACTGACATTAATTATCATGTCCAATTGCTTTATACGGTTGGAAATGTCTTCTATTACTTTTAAGTGATTGTTTTTGATGTAACTGATGTGTCATGGTAAAAAGGAGACATTATCGCAGACAGAATTGTTTTTATGCATGTAAATATACTGACGGTGACCTTGAACCAACACGTACGGTGTTAATAATTAGAATATATACAAAAAAGACTTGCTAAATACACCTCTCCCTGTAATTTAAAATTTCGTTAAAAAGTATCTGCTTCTTTTGATTCATGATTTAAAACCTCGCTTTTTTTACTCGTTTAAAGAACGAAATAGCGATTATTATTTGAGACTAATCATTGATTAAGGATTGAAGGTCAAATTAATTTTGAAACTTTTTATCTTCAACTAGCCAGTAATATTTAAAATAGCTAAAAGAGTTTTAAAAAAGCTATAGGCATGATAAGAAAATAACATTTAAGTTTTGAATGTATATTACTTCGTTATCATTTGTAAGAATTTACAGAAAATAATATGCTATTGTTCTCGATAATTAAAATATAAAATTAAAAAAAAAAAAAAAAAAATTTACAACTGTAAATAGTTAATTATTAAAATTGTAATGCATAAAATACATATGTATGGTATCATTAAAATAAATTAGTCATAAAATTTTATAATAGGCAATATTTTAACGTTTGGCGTTTTTATTCTTTATTAAAAATAAAACGTTTAAATTATAAGGAAAGAAATGATAGATACACTGAATAATGAAGCAATTTATATTTTAAATAATATTTTATTTTGAATTATTAGAGCAAAATTATACAATATTTCGTATATATTATTTGGTTTATACTTTCCTTCTGTCTAATGCTTTCAATGAATTTGTTATACACTAATTAACTTGCTTCAGAAAATTGCTTTTAATACCATTTTAAATAAATAAATGAAATTTGTAAGATTCCAAGTGGACGCAATCTTACCATTTTTGTGCACAGAACACTTCAATGATTCACTGGTTACCTATTTTAAGACACTTTAAGCAATAATACACCACATATATCAATAAATGCGTAATTAAGCTCATACTTGGAGTATCAAATCTCAAATAATAAATTGCTCCTTAGTTTATTAAAAGCTATTGTTAAGGCAAATGAAATCACCATTTACTTATTACGTTGAAGAAAAAATATTTCTCATGCATAAATGGACTATTATTAATAATGTAATTTTACCTAAGTAAATTTAAAAAAAAATTAAATCACTTATGCGATTAAGTATATCTGATTCAATAAACAAATAAATATGTTAAGTTTCTCTTTTAGAAAGTCAATAAAACCTGAAACCTCAGTGGGCATTTTTTTTACCTGAAAGTTTTTCCTAGTTACACGCAAGGCTCATCTTCACAAATTAACAAAACAAACCTTAACAAAAAAAAAAAAAAAAAAAAAAATAAAGCATAAGACTTAAAATTTTATTAACATTTTTTTTTAAGAAAAATTTCGAGTTTTCATTTATATAACAATTAGTGGTGATATACATCAAATTTTTGTTATAATTAACTAATTCGTTCTTTACTGTCGTTTTACTGAGAAAAATAAATGTAAAATAAATAAATTAATTAATTATATTAATTATTAATTTATTATCATCATTATGATAATGTTAATAGTGACACAATGTAATTAATGATAATGTAATTCGGGAAAAAAAATTAAAATTCCATATAAATTATTGAATTTTTTTTTTTATTATTATTATGAAATTATGGAAGATAAATTCAAACATAAAAGAAACTAATTCCGATTATTGATCATGTTATAGATAAATAAAATCTTTGAGTTTTTTGCAGAATATACTGAACTTAATGTAAAATATATTCATCCGAATTTATGCCTTTATTTATTCATAAATGTGAACTATAAATATTATCGATGAATTTTAAGATGAACATAATTAAATTGAAATTCATAAATTATTTTTTAAAATTGATAATTTAATAAAAATAACTGAAAAACGAAATAAAACTTCAAGAAATATGAATTATTGCTGCATCTGTTATATGAGATGAAACTTTTCGCACATGATTATTATCCAGTTTTATTATTATCCAACATTGCTTAATGAAAATGTTCATGAAATGAAAGGACATAATTTTGAAATTCAGTTACGCTTAATTTATTTTATACAGGCAGCAATACAGTGAGTCATAAAAATTTCGAAACAATACCCTTTAAAAATTGTAATAATATCGAAGTATGTACTGAGTAAGTGCTACTGATGCATTGTGAATAAAATATAGTTAGCAAATATAGCAAGTTTGTCTTGCTTAATTTTTTGTCTTTAAATTTTGTCTTGAAGATCTCTGTGTTACATTTTGTTTTCAAAATATTAACCTATATAGTCTCACATCACAACAGTTACAAAGTAATATTTTCAAAGATGAATAAAATATTATTTATCGTTGATGAAAAATTCTTTACTTCTATTTTTGAAGTTAAATGTTCTTAATTTCTTAAAGACAGAAGCCGTCAATTTTAATTTTTAATCTAATTCAGATATTTTTTTCAGATGGAATAAATTTAATTAAAAGATCACTGAAGCGGTTAAACATATAGTCCGAATAATTCATTTCTTCAAAAAAAAAATTTTTTATTAGCTTGTCGTTCTTTTCCTTGAAAAAAAAAACATTGTATCTTACGACAACAGAAAAAAAAAGTTACCAGTATTAAAATCGATAAGTAAAATTGTCATTGAATTTTTCCTTAATTTTTGCCTTGAAAATCTCTGTGGTATATTTTGTCTTCAGAATATTACCCTATATAGTCTCCCCCTCACAATATTTACAAAGTTAGAATTTTGAAGTTAAATGTTCGTTAAGAAATTGTACATTTTTTCAGGTGGAATAAATTTAATTAAAAAAAAAATCACTGAAGCGATTAAACACGTACTGCGAATAATTCATTTCTTAATTTTTTTTTTTTATTAGATCGTCATTCTTTCCAAGAAAAAAATTCATTGCTTCATAAGGCAACAGAAAAAAAAATTTAATTTCGAAAATCAAATAAAACAATAAGCAAACTAGCATGATTCTAAGTTATTCTAGTTCGTATTGAGATCAATAAGTAAAAGTTGCAATAGTATTTCTTAGAATCAATTTCACTAAGAAACCTCAACCGGTTCAATTCGATTGTTTTTTTTTTTTTTTTTTATTATTCTATCGTTTAGTGAGCAATAAACACGACCGATGTGGAACTTGGATTTATCGCTCATTTTGTTTATTATTATTTTAAATAAAATTGTTTAAGCCCAGCGGGTACTGCCCTGCAAATCAAAGCCTGTTATCCCATTCGATAACTAGGATACCACTTTTGACTTGTGACCTTTTCTTCTACAAGGAGGACCTCGTTTGGCTTTTATATTGGGTGACCTTTGGCGGTCTGATCACTTTGGACTGTCAGCGTCGGCCAAGATCGAGCCAGCATGAATGAAGGTTGTAGTACTAGATGTTGTTGAAATTTTCTCGTGTGATGGATTTGGTAAGAGTGTTGCACTAGTAATTCGACCTCATGCAAATGAAGCCCTGTTTCTGTTTATTCATACACGAGCGTGTTGGGAGAGTCCCAAAAGATACATGAGGAACATCACTAATTAGTTGGGTTCAACCGATGTACGCTATGACTTATCCGGTTCGCTATTGATAGAACGTAATTAAAAAACGTGAAAATTGTGATACTTTTAAAAAAATACAGGCTTCTCTACAGGAGAAACAGCCTTTCGTAAAATGCCACCTACTGCTACACTTGTTAAGAACATAGAAGCAGAATGTAAAATTCTGGTCAAGCGGCGTGTATCCCGTCAAGTCCTCTCGGTTGATTAATTTCGACCACAACATCTCATGAATATATATTGTAAAAGAACAAACTCAATATTGCTAAGAAGTGTGTAGAAAAATTTATAGAAGTTGATGTATAAAGGTAGAGAAAAACGCAATTTCCTTGAATGCAAAACATGCTGAGATTCCACATCAACAACGTATTAAACAACATATCATCAAGAATCTCTTTCTTTTTTATTTCTTGGCAGATTTTTTTTTTTTTTTTTTGGATGAAAATGAGGAAATTTAACCTTTTAAAATAAAAAAATGAACCTTTTTTTTTTTTTTTAGAATCGTCAATTTATTACTTTTTTAGACATAATAAGTTCACTGTCAAATTGTCTTGATTTCACAATGAAAATTGTTCATGACAGAAAAAGATTTTTATAGAAATTTTGATTTACATAATTTTTAATTTTCTTTATGTTTTTAAAAAAGGGGAAATGTCAAGGGCAACGAACGTCTTACAAAATTTATGAGTGGTTGTTAAAACACGAAATTGACATCATCATAATTAATGATTACGAATTGGAAAAAAAAAAAAAAATAATTAAAGCATAATTAATGCTGAAAAGAAAATGATAATAAAAAATGCCGAGATATAAATAAATATATATAGTCGACTATCATAGAATTACAACAATACTAAATCTACGAAATTGTTGAAATATTTTTATTATACATACACCATATTGGAATCTAGTATAAAAATCTTAGAAATTGTGGTCTTCTTATTCAATCTTTAAATGAGGGGAAATTTGACGACCTAAATTGGTAGTTGTATGGGAAGAAGCTATATTTGCTAATTTAAATATTTTCAATAATTTATCTAGATAAGGGGACAAGTATCTTTTCTTGAATAATAAAATTGAAGTGGCAGTAAACTTTATGGAGAAAGTATAAACATGCAATTAAAACTCATTGATATCTTTTGTGGTATTTTAGTAAAATTTAGATAGTCCTGTGAGTGTAGATGTTTTGTTGGAAATTTTTCAAATTTCACTCAAAACCTGCAAGACAATAAAACTTTTAGTTTAAAATAAAAATTGTTTGATGAGTGAATCAATTAATGCTTGGCTTTAAATTTAATTAATTTAATTAATAGTTGGCTTTAATTTTCAGCACATATAATGTTTAGTTGAAAATACTTTAAAGTGTATTCAACTAAAGGATCAAAGGTTAGAGCTCAGCTTGAGAACATCACATTATTTTTATTTAATAAATGGGGCTTTAGAGTTTAAAATTTAAGAACCCGACATTTGGAGTTATTTCGACATAACCGCACTGAGTTCTACGGTTGTCACTTACTTATGGTAATGTGTAAACATTTATGGTAATTTGAAAACACCACATTAGTTTCCAGTTCAGTAATTATCAACAGCTGCATTGGACAAGAGTTGATACGCAAATGAGAACATATGTGCTCTGATACATAGGGGATATTTAAGGGATATTTTAAGCATAGGATATATATATATATATATATATGTGTGTGTGTGTGTGTGTGTGTGTGTGCGCACTGAAGTGCATTGATCCTACGGAATGCTGCAGAAGCAGAAATGTGCATTATGCTTCAGAAGCGAATTCAAAAAAAATCATCATCAAAATACAAAACATGTAAATTGAAAGATCGAAAAGAACTGCATTAGCAGATGAAAAGAAAAAATATACAAAAACAGTATGATATGTCCGTTATATATGAACGATATATTGTATGTGCATTCATATGTGTATTTAACATGTATAAGCCGAGAATGTTCAGAACTTTTTTTTTTTTTAATCTTAAATGCAAAAGGTCTGTTTATATACGGATCAATAGGAGACTTTTCCGTTACACGAGCACAAGTGATAAATCACCAAATATCGCTACATAAAGCACGTTTTATATCTTTGGCTCATATTATTTCGTTCAGCTTATGAAATGAATCACTCGTTTTTTGAAAATGAGTTTTTTATATTCGAAATTGTTAATATTGCGGTTATGTTGCGTCGTGGCCAAAAAAGGAAAACTTGATGTTGGTCAAATTTTCACCCGGCTTACAGAAAAGTGGCAAAACGTAAAATCATAAATAATAATAAAATACCGTAAATACTGAACGTTACAAGAACTTTTGTTCATTTCGATTTATATACGGGTTCGATGTTTCTTAATTTTTGGAGAAAAAGCATTCTGGGCTTATATTCGAATATATATATATATATATATATATATATATATATATATATGTGTATATAATATATTAATTAATCAATACTGATTTTTTATAATTATTTTGATCTTAGTTAACAATAATATGACGAATGTGAATATTACAGTACCGTAATTAATGAACGATACAGGAATTTTTGTTTATTTCGATTTATAAACGAGATTCGATGTTAGTTAATTTTTTGAAGAAAAATCTCTCTCGACTTATATTCAGAAATATACGGTGTATATATATATAATTATTTTTATGTAAATTAACAATAATATTTCGAATGTGAACACTACATCAAATGTACTCATAATGTAAGTGATAAATCTCAATTGTAATATTTAATATAGCCAAAAGAAATTAATATATGACAAAAATGTACATTTTTTTCTAAATTAGTTATATCCCTCGTAGGGAATCATGTCTATATACGATTATTATTTATTTTCTATGTTTTCATATAATTTAACAAATACTGAACTTGTTTTGTTTTCCTACTTCGATTCATTATGGATTTCAACTTAATATGAAAGATAAAATTCAGAAATATTTCAGCAATCATTGTAATGAGAATTGAAATAAAGTTGTTTACAATAAGAAAAAGAATGTTACGTATAAAACGTTTTAATTCAAAGTTGTATTAATGTAAGGAAATTTTCTACATATTTATTACATATTTGCAAATTGCACGTTGCATGTTTTAAGACTTTAATAATAAAAATGATACTTAAATATACATTTTAAACTATGAACATAATTTAATATCAATACTAAGTACGTGGATCTCATTTACGTAAAATAAGTTCATAACCTTTCAAACCTCTAAAAATAAAACCTTATAAAAGAAAGTTTTTAATTTATTAATGCATTAAACCTATGCAACTTCGACAACATTCTTAATAATTTTCTGAGTATCCATAATTTTTAATAATTTCTCTTACAAAGTACTTTTTTACGACGTTTTTAAAGACTTCTATGAAAAAATTTATTACATCTTGATACAGGTTTAGTCGTAAGACTGAAAACGTTGACAGGTCAAAATACTGTTTGACTAGGTTGAAGAAACCTGATTATTAGAATAAAATATGTATAAACAGCAGAGTGATTTACAGTTTCTTTCAGTTATTGTTGATACAGCTGTTTGTATGCCTTTCTTTGAATGACAGGCCATTTGCGTATAGTATAATAGAAGATTAACACCGTTTAAGCTTAGCTTGCTTTGTGGAGACCCATAAAATAGGGTCGTTTCGCATGTTAAACTTTAAAAAGAAGCAGTGAAACTTACAAATAGTAAATTGCTCAACTTCATTTTTTCGCCTGTTAAAAATAAAAAAATCTTTAAAGAGTGTGCATAGCAGACTTGGATGTATTTTTAGTTGATATCTTAATTAACTGTCAGAAATTTGCATATTATTTGTTTTTATTTCTGCTTGTCGTATGAATAATAGCGTATAAATAAATGCTTGTAAAATATGGAAATTCAGAATAATTCGTTCAAGAATTAAAAATATTTGTTACAGGTTTGTCCACTTATGTAGGCCATTAATGGGTGACGGAAGGAGGGACATACCTTCCAGGAGAAGGACTTTTAAGGGTAATTGTAACATTTATGCGAGAAAAACCAGAAAAACTCCCAGCAGGAAGTCTGACTATCTATGTAAGACCCTCTACACATGCTGTACTTATCTGCATCGATTCTGGGTTTGGTAAGCAGTCACTGCAATGGACGTCAGTAATACGTTCGAACCAGAGACCTCTGTCTGCTGGCTGCGCATGTTACAAACGAATATGGGAATATCAAGCAACTTTTTTTCTTCCAGTGCATAGCTTGTTGTTTCTTATCCCCTTTGTAGACAGCAACAAAGAACCCATTCCCCACCCAGTCCAAGAACCCATGTGGTCTCATGGAAAGAGGGAAAGCGGGGTGGAGCTGACAGTTCTGTTGCAATGGTGCACCAGTAAGTGGAAATCTGATTTAGCTCGGTGACGCTGACTTTTACGGGAGGTTGTCAGCCCAACGCCCTACAAATCATATTAGACCGAGAGCTAAGGCTTAAAGTAGATTTCGAACCACTAGAAACATCCATGAAACCACTGGAACTCGAATCCGAAACCTATGGTACTGAGAGACAGAATGCTAGTCACTCCGCCATCTGGACCTGTGCATAATTTAAATATAGATGTTCTTTGTTGTAATTTGGATGAATTTTTTTACAAAAATTTCAAAGTAATAAAATATTTGCAATTAGAGAACTCAATAAATAAATTGACCTTAATGAATTGAAGTTATTTCCATGCAGGTTTGTTGTTCAGAGGACCAATCGGACCATTTGGTTGAAGCTGTACAGTTTTTTTTTTGCTTGCGACACTAATGTTGGACAGTTACACCTGAAGGTCCTTAAAAAGAGCATTTCTGTGAAACAAATGTCATCTTCTAGAGCATTGAATCTTAATAAAATTTCTATTCATATTTTCTATAAGCGTTCATTATCAGCGAGATTATAGATGTGATGTAACATTGAAGTCGATTAAATAATAATTTACTTTTTAATTATTGTTTTCCTTCGTAAAAGGTGATATTTTCGATAATACTGTTTTCCAACAAATTTCAGATATCCAAAAATTATTTTCACTATGAAACTCAAAATTAAAATATTTTCATGTTTTTATTGCAAATAGACTATTTCAAAATCTATCAAAAATAATTGCTTATATTAAACAAAATACTTTTACTTATTATAAAGCTTAAACGTTGAAATTAGATCTGACTCTTATTTCTTAGAAGTTTTCTAAATTTTAAGTTATTTTGAATTGAAATTCAAAGCTTCTTTTATAACCTTTCTACTAAGTAAAAAGTATCGTAAATTACATGATACAATATTTAACCTTTTTGTCAAAAGTCATATTTTTCGTTTTATCCTTTTATTTATATTGCGAACTTGGGAGAAGAAAGGCTATTCCAATAAATTACTTTAAACATACACATAAAATTAAAAAATTGTGCCTGACATTTTTAACTTTATAATTTGAATTTATCAATTATATAAAATAAACTGAAAAATGTATTTATTTATTAAAAACATTTATTAAGGATATGAAATAACAATAAACAAATTCAGGAATCGAATTTAAAAATTACAAAAAATAAAAATAACAAAACTAGGTATAATGGATTTAAAAAATTTTATCAATAATTAATTAAAATCCAATAGATTCATAATTCATAATTCAAAAATTATTAGGAATCTAATAGATTCCTTGTAAATTATGCCCTAATCGTTTTAGAAATTTTAGTCAATACACATCACCCATACAATGTACTGCTAAGAATAGCTTAAAATTAATAAAAATATTGGAATGTTAAAGATAAAATCAGTTTAATGGAAATTCTCTTTATAATCTTGTAAAATGTATAAATTTAATGATTAATACGTGAATAAATTATGATTGATTTACAAGATTAATTATGATTAATTAATTATAATTTAATCATTAAACATTAATTAAATCATAGCATAATTAGCTTCATTTTATAAATAAATATTCGTTACTCACATAATACCGGTTCATAATCTTAAATGAGATTTTTTTTTTTTAATGAAACAAAAATTTAAAATTATTTTTAAGTAAAAATCAAACTTTCATACTAACATATGCACAAAAATAAAGTGGTACTCAAAAATAACTTCTGATAAATGAATAAATATATGAAATTTTTTACTTAAAATAATAAGCTTTATTTCTTTTGTGTTATAAAATAGTTCCTAAATTATAAATTTTATTCCAAAGTAATAGTCTTTTGCAAAAATAGAAAATGTGTGGAAAGAGTAACGTAAAGCTTTAAAAAATTTCTGACAATATTCTTATAACATGACATTCCTACAATACAATTTATCCGTATAACATGACAATACAATACAATTTATCCGTATAACATGACATTCCTACAATTCAATTTATCCGTATAACAGGACATTCCTACAATACAATTTCACTATACACACCATTGTTTGGCTGTGATACAATTCAAAATTTAGGAAAAATCGGTCTGCAACTTATTTTAAGAACTAGAGAATCTCCACACAACTGACGCAATGGAAGTGAGCATCATTTAATTATTCAGGTTTGGTTCGGTTTGTTACTCTATGTGCATATTGTGGACACTTCAGGCAACCCATGCTACAGCCAGGATTCGAATCTGATGCCTGTGGTACCAAAGGCCAGAGCGCTAGCCAATTGCCCCTTAGGCCACCATTTAATTATTCAATATTTGCCTTTCAAACTTATATGAAGTAGAGTGTCTAGAAAGAAACGCGTATATGTAATACAAAAAATAGCACATATTTTGTAAAATTTCGAACAGAAAATGCAATACGCGCTGCTGAAGAGTTGTAAATTGAGAATATTTCGTCACAAAAAACACAGAGAGCAGAGTTCAAAATCCAAACAGGGACTGATCTCAGGCTGTGCATAGGCAAATCTAAATCAGTAGCTCAGATAATCCTTCTGTTTGATTCGATGAAGGAGGTGTGAATCAACCAGTGATGACAAAATGGGAAGGCAGTATAACTGCCCTTTCCTTCCTGTGTGGTTAGTTGTGAATGACCGCAGCTAAATACGGCCAGAATTTGAATACATCGGGATAAATTATTGCTTAATAATAGTAATAAAAAGGTTTATAATATAAATAAATAGTATAACATGGTTTAATTAACACTCGACCCAAGACCCAATAGAAATTTTTCCGCAGCTAGCATGCGTGAGGTTCGAATCCCCTAGTGATATCTGTTTCAGGTACTGATTTCAGAAATAAGAGGATGACACTTGTGATAACGTATATAAGTCGTCTGGCATCGGTAGTAATGCTGCATGTTGGGAATTTTTCCAGATTTTCTCACATACGACAACCAAATACGAAGATGACACCACTAAACCCCATCAAAAGTCAAAGCTATCCCCTTATCGCTTGTCTGGGGGTTATTCGTATATTACATACTAAATTAAACACAAGGCCCAACGATATTCCCCAACGAAAAACCCCATTTATCTTTGTTATGAAATTATAATAATAATTCTTTTTTTAAACTTTGAGAGAATTTTTTCTACCTCTTTATCTTCTTCTTCTTTTTCTGTGTTTCGAATAAAAAAGCATCTTTGGAACCCTAAAGACAATGTTATAAGCAGGTTATCTGCCTTAACAATTCGATTTTCTGATAAAATGTGCGTGTTTTTTGTTTTTTCTCACATACGACACGCAAATGCGAAGATGCCAACCAACGCTATCCCCTCAAGAAAACGCTATCCCCTCATTGCTTCTTATTCGTATATTACATAAATTAAACACAAGGCCCAACGGTATTCAGCAAGGAAAAAAAAAACATTTATATTTGTCATGAGATGAAAATAATTCTTTTTTTAAACTTCGAGAGGTTTTTTATCTCTATTTCTGCGTTTCGAATAAAAGGCATCTTTAGAAACCTAAAGACAATGTTATAAGGAGGTTATCTGTCTGAACAATTCTGTTTTCTGATAAAATTTGCTCAGTTAAAATATTACAGAACAAAAAAGAAAAAAAAAACGTGAAACAAAGGTCACCCTCGGTGATCCTTTAAGTGCGAAAAACACGTCTGATCCCTTTAAAACATCCCAAATTATTTATGTTATATTTCACTGGCATATACTTTTTTTTTTGCCAAGTCGTTTTCTCTCTGTTGCGAAAAGACAAAATTAGATGGGGGAGGGGGATGAAGAATATAAGGGTAAGTTTGACTGGCATTATCAGTACTCCGTTAACCCTTTAGAAACAAAATAGGAAAGGATGGTAAAAATTGTGAAACGTGCTCCGCTTTTATAATATACTGTGATTGACCCGACCTTACGCCACAAGTTGAGCTTGAAAATGGCTTGGATCTCTGATGGCTATTCCAGTAATGAAGAAATGATTTGGAATTCCAAATACGTGGTCAGTTGTTGTCGAAAGGTGAAGAACTTTTACTTGATATATGGGGTATACTTTCAATGCCGATGGAGCATGAGGAGAAGAAAAGTAGAAAAATCTCAATCTTGTTTTATTAATCATACGATATGTGCTCGGGCCATTTTCAGTGCTGTAAAAATAAATCCATGTCTCATAAATCTAAATGAAATATGGTTCACAAAATCCTGCAGAAAGGAAACGAATAAAAAGACCCAGCAATACTTAAATTTCGGTTGTTATAGTTGTAAATATCCGCTTAACAAGGTAAGAATTTATTGGTGTGTAATTTTTAGACATTTTAAGGTGATAATAGGTGATAGTAAATTTTCATTTATGTCAAATTTCTGAAAACAAAGTCAATAAAAATCAGCTGGTTTTAAGGAAAGGAAGGAATACGTGTGTCTTTTCAAAGTTTTGGTTTTCCATAGTCACATTTCTCTGTTGCTGGAAAAGTGTGTGGCATTTGCATATTTAGATTGTTAAACAATGAAAATCTTAAACATCACCGTAATTACTTTAAATCTTTCTTAAAAACTATGAAAAATATAAATAATTAGGTTTTAAAATAGTTAAATTTAAATATATGGACACCTTAAAAGCTAATCATAATGATCAAATCTAGTTATTTCACTATTAACAGAAAACCAAAAATATTATAAATTTTCAGTTTCATAAGTATTGGAGAATTGAATGCTTAACTGAAGATTTAATTAAAATCATTGAAAATGTTGAGTTCACTCATATTCATTTTGGTTACTTACAAGAAAAGTAATGCAACCCAAAAAGTTCGGATTTAACAGTTGAGAAGAATGACAAAGTAATAAATATGTTATCCCTAAAAGCTAAATGTCCCATAACATACCTTAATGCTATGTACCTTTATGTCACTTTAATGCATGCCTTTTTATGTTGTCACTTTAATGCATGCCTTTTATGTTGTCACTTTATGCATGCCTTTTATGTTTGTCATTTTAATGCATGCCTTTTATGTTGTTATTTTAATGCATGCCTTTTATGTTATTTTAATGCATACCTTTTATGTTATTTTTTAATGCATACTTAATGTTATTATTTTAATGTATGTCATTTTAATGCATACCTTTATGTTATTGTTATTTTAATAAACTGCCACAGAAATCTATCAATTTATTGAATAAAATGATATTATTTATTTTTAGTTGCGATTCTTTTCTTGTAAGATAACGTGTTTCTGGTAAGAAAAGAGTTAGAGTATTAATTTTATTCACCGACATAAATGATGATGTCTATTACCAGTAATACGTATAAAGATTAGACATATTTAATCCCTACAATATTACTGAGGCCTTTCAAACAAGTACTTCAATATATAATACATGTAAGAAAATATTCTACAGAACATTTAAGTCTTGTCCTCATATAAAATCATTATTTCTAACATCTTGAAACGATCTTAAATTGTTATTCCATAATTCAATGCTCTTCTAATGGATTTCGAGTCTATTCTGACATTGGTATAAACACAACTATGAATGCTATAGAATGGGCTTCGATGAACATAAATCTGTAGTTAAAGTTTTTCAATGCAAACGTTCCACTTGCTTTTAAATGAAAAAAGCAATTATCTTAATGAGCCTATTGACAATGAAACGCTCTGTTTAATCAATTAGAACGTGAGTCGGATATTAGATGAGATTTAACTATCATTGCTACAACAGTGATATCCTTCAACTAAGAGACTTTAGTTTCTTTTTATGGTTCAGACAAACGTACATACAGAAAAAAGTAATACTTTGAAAGGATTATTTGTTTCAGAGAAATGCCTATTCAAATCCTTTTCTTTTGATCTACCTCCTTTGAAGATTAAAATACTTATGTGAAGAGAAGATTAAAAATTAAAAATAAACATTATTAGTTTCATTCATTAATGAGAACTGCGATATATGACTTTTGTAGACTTGTGATCTATGATCTATGAATTTTGTATAAGAATATATTCTACATAATATTTAAGTCTTTGCCTTTGGAATAAATTAGTATTTCCAACAACTTGAAACGATCTTAAATTGTGATTTCATAATTCACTGCTCTTCTTATTGATTTTGTGCTAATTCTTACATTTTTATAAATACTTCTTATGTGCTTTTGTGAATCTTGTGTGCTTTGGTGAACATAAATCTGCAGTTAAAATTTTGAATGCAAACATTCTACTTGCTTTTAAATGAAAAAAGCAATTATCTTAATGAGCCTATTGACAATGAAATGCTCTGTTTAATCAATTAGAACGTGAGTCGGCGATTTGATGGGTTTTAACTACCATTACTACAGCAGTGATATCCTTCACCAAGACACTTTTTCTTTTCGTGGTTTACGCGTACATACCGTGTATACCATAAAAATGTAATACTTAGAAATAACTATTTGTTTGAGAGAAAAAAAGCGTAGACAATTCCTTCTCTTTTGATTTTCATTGAGGATTAAAATACTTGTGTGAAGAGGAATTAAAAACTCAAAATAAACATTATTAGTTTCAATCATTAATTAATATTGTGATCTATGATTTCTCCTGTAGTCATAAAAATTATAAATCTCTTAAATCATATTAAAGCTGACATATATGTCACTTCTTGTTTACCCTGAAAGCCCTTTTTACTATTATTACTCTCATTATAAATGTACTGGTCGATTTAAATGTCCTTCGTTAGGGAAATTATTGAACAAAACATATTTCATTGTATTTTAACAAAAATAAATGCTAATTTACTTTTTGTGTATTATTTGTGTTTTCCATACTTATAAAGCTCTAGCTTCATTAAAAATATATTATTTACTTTGGCTGGCGAAATTAAGAACAGGTTTTTACTATTGATATTGAGGGAAGATGAAATTGCTGCAGCCATCTAGAAACAGATTATTTGTGGTTTTGAGACAATCATTGTTTTACCTTATTGTGCTACAGCTATTTGCATATTCTCAGTTTTTAATGCTTCTATGATATAGAGAATGTAAATAAAAGTAATCACAAAGACTAGAGAGTTTCTCAAGATAAAGTTATATTTACAGATTTGTGGACTAGGATAGCCTGTGGTGTGACTTTTGTAACAGAGATATTCCAATGAATTTGAAATATTTAGCTAGAGATTCTGTACTTCAAAATTTAGTTCTTATTTTTGATATTGGTAAAGCCAAGCTATTGATGAAACAAATTACAATTGTGATTTATTTTTATCCTTTGTCATAAGTGCACTTCATGGATGTATATTGGGGTTTTGTACTTACCTTTTAATCAGATTTATTCAATTATTCTTCTGTTCAATGTTAGTTAAAAATATATTATCGGTATATTTAATGTATGCATTTGATGTATGTATAGGCACTGTTATTATATGTCTATTGAAAGCATATGTGCAATGTATTTATTCTAAAACAAATATTAGTTTAATTGAAAAGCTTGATGCTATTGAAAAAAATGTATTTTAGATTGAAAATAAGGGACTTAAGTAAAATATTGAATAATTTACTAGAATAAAAAGTTAAATACCTTTATGCATATGGAAACTTATTTTCAACAAAATGTGCACATATTTTAATTTTTGTTCATTTGTAATGTTTATTTAATCCATCAGTTAAAGGTCTTAGGAATAATGACTTTTTAATTTCCCTTTCTTTAATTGCTTTTGAAGTTAACTTTTTCATTTAAAATGGAATGGAGCAAAAGGTCATTTTCAAACTAAAATGTCATATGAACTAAAGCCCGCAATTCAATATTTTTATGTATAGGGAAACGATTGGAACTGCGCATACAAGATCACAATCTAACCATCCATCATACTTATCTTAGATGTCCCAATATATAACATAATATTTAAGATAATTCACTTTTTCAGTCAAGACCACAGTAACATACCTCCGCCCTAATTATAATGTCAAATTTTTTGGATGATGTAGATTGATTGAAGGGTTCTGCCCTTGGATCTATGTCAACCTGGCTTCTTATCAACGTCGAGCACATGGGTAAGTAGGAAAGATTCAAATTTTCTGAATTCTAAATTAAAACGAAGAGAAAAACTTTTAATTTAGGAGTACAGCAAAAAAAGCAGTTAAAGAACTAAATGGAATTGAAAATTCAGCTGGAATTTAATTGAAGAATTAGCATTTTGAGTGTCTCTTACAACTTTTCTACAAAGGTTTTCCAGTGCAGTACACGATTATTATAGAATACATTCATAACCACATGTCAAGCTAAACGTCAGGCATCATATTAAATTTTAAAAATAACTTGTTTTTCAATATCACTACACATTATATTACCATATATTTAAAAGGGTATCTTATTTTATATCTATTAAATTATCATCTATTACGCACAATCTCATATTACAGTGATTTCGTACTGTAATAAGTTCCATGATTTAACGAAATCGCATTATAAATTGCTTTAGTATGCGGTTTATTCATCATTGTGATAAAATTATAAAGGACTTGGTAAGATATTCACGACAATAAAATAAATTTAAAGTGATTAAACATTCAATAATATTCATAAAAATATTACTAGAGTCAGTATTGATTACTTATTTTCACATTCAATAGAAGAACATCTTCATGTTTTTACAAAACTGTTGAAAATGTTGGAAACATAAATTGATTCACATAAATTGATACATCACTTCATAATTATAAGAAATGAGAATAGAATTAATAAGTTAAACTAATTTATGCCTCCAATCATTTCTTATGTGTAGTAACAGTGTTTATTCAGAATGATAAACTTTTTGTCATATTCACTTTTTTGTTGTTTTTATGTATTTTGTGTTAGTTTCTTTGCAATTATCGTCTTTACCAATAATTCCTAACAAGTAAAACAAAAGGATATACAATACATCTAAATTTTTAAACATTGAAAGGTGCAATTAAAGATGTTTCATTAATTTTGTTAGTTTCTCTGCAATACTTATTTTTAATTAAATTATTATCGACAATTTGTAGAATTAAATTGATCAAATTATCAATTGTGGGAATATTATTGAATAAATTATCAAATTAAATTGATCAATTATCAAATCAAATGTTCAATTAAATTGAATTAAATTAATCATTGTTGTATTTCATGACTTCAAAAAATACAAATTTTTACAAAAAACACGATATTAAAAATTAATAATACGTAATTTTTTAAAACTTGCATTACCTCAGAATTTCAGGTCAAATTACATTTCTCACAGGTCAAAAATATCAAACTTTCAAAACTCGAATACAAGACCTCTGATAAGTGCTTTTACCATGGCTTTTGTATCCGTGATATCGCTTTTTTACTTTTTTGATACTTTTTCATATTCAGACTGACGAAGAAAATAAAAAGAAGAAACATTAAAGCCTACAATTTGTGAAACATATTCAGTCAAAATCTTCAGTTAAGAAATAAAACATGTTTGTATCCTTCCAGTAAAGACGGGTTCTCTAATTGAGAAAGCTGATTGCAAAAAAGAGAAATGTACA